>VDFB02148392.1:0-11605 GCA_007258455.2 Sequoia sempervirens | reverse complement strand
TATTCAATCAATCCCTACCACCCTCTATCGCTTCCTCTATCTATCTCTCTCTATCTCCCTCACACTCTCTCCCTCTCTCTCATGTCTCTCCCTCCCACCCCCTCTCTCTCTTAGGTCTCTCCCTCTGGAAACCTACCTAGGTAACTCTCTCTCTCTCCCCCTCTCTTTATATGTCCCTCCCACCCTACCTAGATAAGCCCCTCTCACTCCACCCCCTCTTTCTCTCCCTTTATTAGGTCACTCCATCCCACAACCTCTCCCTCTCTCTCCCAATCCATCACTCTCGCACTCCCTCTCACTACCTATCTCTCAAGTCTCTCCATCTAACCCCCCTCACTCTCTCAAGTCTCTCCCTTTGGCACCCTACCTACATAACTCTCTCTTTCTCTCCTACCCCTCTCTTCTCTCTCACTCCCTTTATCCCTCCCACCCTACCTAGCTAAGTCCCTCTCACTCCAACCCCTTCTCTCCCACTCACTCTCTCTTAAACTCTCACTTTATCCCTTTATCCCTCTCACCTCCCCTCACACTCTCAAGTCTCTCCCTTTGGTACCCTACCTACATAACTCTCTCTTTCTCTCTCTCTCTCTCCCCCCCTCTTTCCTCTCTCAAATCTCTCTCTCCCACCCCCTCTCTCTCTCACTCCCTTTATCCCTCCCACCCTACCTAGCTAAGTCCCTCTCACTCAAACCCCTTCTCTCCCACTCCCTCTCTCTTAAACTCTCACTTCCACCCCCTCTCTCTACCCCCCTCCCTCCCCCTCCCACCCTACCTAGACAACTCTAGATCTCTCTCTCTCTCTCTTAAAATTATCCCTCCCTCTAAAGACATACATAAATACATACATACAAGCATAATACATATGTACACACAATCCTACATACATACAAGCATACATGTACATGCACGCATATATAATCTTACATACAAGTAGGCATACATACAATATACATACAATATACATGCATTGATACATACAGGCATACATACATACATACATACATACATGACATAAAAGCATGCATGTGAATACAAACATCCAAATATATAAACATAAATTCAATATGCATTTAACATAAAGCAACACATAACGCACTCGCCTTATGTCTTGCTAGACATGCTCCCCACAAACAAAAACCATGTCAAAAATGACATATAACACACTCACGTAATAACTTGCTTTGGGAATCCCAGAGCCTTAGGATTTGTATTTGCCTTGGAATACCAACCCAAAGGCTTGGAGGTCATTCCCAACAACTAGAGATTTGTTTTTGCAATTTCTACAATATTTCACATAATCAGGTTCGTGCTCATCGTCGGGATTCAATGTGGTTCAATATCAAACAAATCGAACATCTGGGTAATCTTAGGTTCTCTCTTAGCTATCCAATGATGTATTTTTTTTCACTTTCTCACAATGTTAAGCCATTCATCCATAATTTCTTTTGTTTCTATGTCTCTTTCTTCAAAAAAATTAGTGTTTGGTGTTTTTTTCATTATAAATTAACCGTTCATCAAAATTTGAAATAAATTACATTTTTAGAAACTAGACTCCATTCTACAATTTTTTTTTTTATAAAATAAATTCAATTAGTTTCCAAAATTTGTAGGGGTAGCACGACCAAAATTCTGTTTTTCAGGAAGTGTCCACTTCAAAAATTAGTAAAAAATAAAATGTTCATTAAAAAATTATCAGAAAAATCATGCATCAACTACCTACTATTACCTAACTTCTGACTGTAGCGATTTTAAAAATACTAAAAAAAAGTTCACCGTACGAGGGTCATACAAGAGTTGCTATGTTATGTTTTTTCTAAAAAAAACCACACGAATTTTTGTACGTCCCTCATTTGAACCCCTTAATCTCAACCATTTTAAAAATAAATTAGTAGTTTAGAAAGTAGACTTAGAGCACTTGAATCCTTCTTTTTGTTCCATCTCAAAATTTTGAGTGTAAGTATCCTCAATTTCACGTCCAAGGTCAGTATTTCTTGATTTTAGAAAAAAACTTTCCACTTAAGCCCCCTTTTTGGGAACCATATTTGTACACTTACCCAATAAAATAGAATAACAAAAGAATAAACAAGACACAAATTT
Organism: Sequoia sempervirens; assembly: GCA_007258455.2. Taxonomy (NCBI): domain Eukaryota; kingdom Viridiplantae; phylum Streptophyta; class Pinopsida; order Cupressales; family Cupressaceae; genus Sequoia; species Sequoia sempervirens. The sequence goes on along the minus strand of VDFB02148392.1, from coordinate 9,508 downwards.
ACATGGTAAAACCTTGAAAATATGTCAAGGAAACATCCATGGGGTAAAGTATCAGTATTCTTATTGCTCAGAGAAACCATTTACAACCTTCACACAACTGTTGCTCTTGAATTACAATTCATTACAATATTGTTTAGCCTTGAAGGAAGCAAGATATATATAATATCTTCAACCTATGCCAAACATAGAAAAAACCAGATTTGTTTTTCTTGCTTTGTTTTTATCTTTATTTCCTTTACCTTTTCCAAAGATAAACTTTTTCTTTAAATATTTATCTTTTCCAAAGATAAAAAATCCTTTATTTCTAATTATTGTTGTCATATCCAACACTCATGTTTGCATGCCCTTTTGCTATGGGAACAATAGTTTTTGATAACTCAACCAATGCTAGAATTTTAGAGTATGTTTCCAATGGGACCAAAACTAATTTGTCTTCTCTTCCTATGATGACACCAACTCTTCTAACCTTGAATGATACCTCCTTTGCTACCAATTTTAGCCAAAAGATGAGAAGCTTGGGCAGTCCAAAATTTCTAGCAGTAGTTGTTCCTCAAAAGGTCCCAACAACACCAAATTTTCAACCTCCATTAACAATATATCCATTGTTCTTCCCACCACCACTCTTCTTCAAGCATACTACTTTAGCCAATCCAACAAAGTTTACAATTCCACTTTTCATGACAATCTGCCATTTCATTTCAACTACATGGGAATGCCACCTAATAACACATAGAACCTCGATGACACCATAGTTGAAGTGCTTCCCTTTAAAACTAGTGTACAACTAGTTATGTAGGACAGAAACATTGTGACCTTCGAGAGACATCCTCTACATTTGTACGACTACAACTTCTTCATAATGGGTTAGGGTACAAAAAACTACAATGCAAGCACTGACACATCTAACTTTAATTTGGTGGATCCTCTTGAGAGAAACACAATTGGAGTTCCCAATGGAGGCTTGGTGTCTCTTATATTCCTAGCTGATAATCTAGGTATTACTATCATCACTTAATGCTAGCTTCAATCACCCATTTAATACAATAGTATTGTGCTTGTTTCATGTATTTACCTATCCATCTCTATGTGTGTAATTCCAATAGTGTGGTTTATGCATTGCCACCTCGATTTGCATACCATGTGGGGATTAAAATTGGCATGGATTGTTTTAAATGGAAATGGGGGTAGATCTCAATCTCTTCTTCCTCCACCGAAAGATCTTCCATCCTATTGATCACATGATGTATTTCTTCAAATTCACCATGCAACATGTGCTTAGTTTTCTAATTTTACTACTACCAATTTTGTGTCGGTTAACCATAGTGGAAGAAGAGAGAGAACATGTAGGGGAGAGGGGTCAGTAGTCATGTGGGCTAACTTTGTCAACATGGAGTGATTGATTGGCCTATCGTAAGACCTTAATTTTTTTGAATGTGAACTAGCCTCTTATCTATCTATAACTAATGTTTAGAGGTATGACTCATCATGCAACTTTCCATATTAGCACATCTATTGAGAAGTGCCTAAAATTTTATTTTTTAAAGATTTGACCAAAACTTAATCATGGTACCTCTAGTAGTTGAACAAAAAGATATCATTTGTTTCTTGTAGAATATCATATTTTTATTTAAAATAAAACTTATATGCAACCTAAATGGATCAAATACCTATTGGTACTAACCATAAATATTTGTTATCTCTACCTTTTATATTCAACATAAATGGACCAATAGTTGAACACAAAAAACTATTTGTTGTTATAAAATCAACACATAATTATTTAAAATACAACTTATATCAAACAAAAAAGGACCAATAGTTGAACACAAACTTTTTGAAAATCCTTTGCATTTAATGAGAAAATTCATGGTACTTATTGTGCTCACCTTTTATATTTATGATAGGACAAGCTATTAATATAAAATACTTCAATGCTTGTACATTGCTACCCCAATAGTTGTACGCATAAGAACAAATTTTTTCACTATGATAACAATACTTGTTTAAATGAGTGTCTTATTTTATTAAATGGGCATTTTATTTTATAAATGGCACATTATAGTGGATAGTTATGATATTTTATTTGAGACAATAAACACTTATTTCACTTCTTCATGAATGTATTTATGTTTTTTATATAACATTCATAGGTTTTCATGTGTTCAAGTAAGGGTCCATTTTGATCAACATTTGGTTATTTTTCTATTTAAATGTGGACTATCTATTTATAATATATAGTATAAATATGTGGTAAGACTAAGTATTATAATAACAATTGGACCTTGCACAACTACTGACCCCTCTCCCCTATGTCCGTGTTCTCTAATACACAAAAGGGAAGAATGCGTGAATTACTCTACGGTTATTGTTTAATATTTTAAAGGTAAATTTTAGTCAATAAAAATAAGATAAATATTTGTCAATTTTTGATAGGGGTGAAGTGTGAAATTGCTACTCATTGTTTGATCATATAATCTGACGATGTTCAAATAAAGTACACTATAAGATGTACCTCCCATAATAAAGATATATGTTATTATTATTTCAGATTATTAATCAATTGTATGTTATAATCTTTTCCAAAGTAAAAAAATTAAGAAAATATATAAATTTATTAAACAACGATAGTAAAAAAATTAATTATTAATATTCCTACTGTCTAAAAAGTTTCAACTTTTATTACAAATTAATAATGAACTTTGTAAAATTTTAACCTATTATCATTAAAAAAAAAATGTATATGCTACTCTTTTTCTTTCTTTTTAGTTCTTCATAACTTGAAAAAGTCTCTAAGAAATCTTAATATAATATTTATTTAGTATCACCATTACCCTTATATGTAATGAGTTAAAATTCCTATCAATACTGAAATTACGTCAGAAATTCCTCTTTCCATCATCTAATACCAAGCCACTAACTATTATATGGTGAGCACGGATGGTGAACACACATTGTAAGATTCATATTAATTCATGTGTCTTTACTATGATTCTATATTTTTCAGACATGTGTAGTATGGTAGTGACAACTACAACATCTAATAAAATTCCACAATTATTTATGCTTTGATGGATATCTTTGCCCTATTCTAAAGCTCCAATTTAACACGAGAGGAATGCATAGAGGTTAATATTAATAGGTTGTTAATAAGTTGTTACATGTAGCCCAAAAAAATAATCAATTGATAGAAATTTGTTTCTCACCAACCTACAATTATATAAAATAAAGAAATTTTTATAGAGTGCTTTCTTCAAAAGTTTTTTTTTATTATAGAGGAGGAATATGTAGCTCTATCTAGTCTATAGGTGAATATTTTAAAATAACATATAATTTCTCTAAGTAAATTAAAACCCAATTACTAAGAGAAAAAAACTAATATCTAACAATTTATACATTATCATAATAAAAGGCAACATACAAACACTATTCAAAATTGAATAATCGATACTCAAAAAATATATGATGAAATTGTCTTGCTAAAATTATAGAATTTCACACCATTTTCTATGAATATTATCTATATTACCACTTAAAAAATAGTGTTACACATATTTAAACAAAAAATGGATGGACGAAGTCACACCCCTATATTCCAAATGGGGTTGAAACCCAAAGAAATAAAACATAAGACATACATAATGTTGATATGTTGCTAAAATAAGAGTAAGAGAATGAGGAGGGGATCTTGTTCATCTGATTTACCCCATACATTATAAAGATACAAGATAACCATAGGAGAGTCCCATCCATCATTATTATTAGCAATTCCTTCTTGTTCATCTTTATTGGCCAGTCAAGAAGGAGAGATTGTAACAACTAGCTATGGAAACTCATTCGAGTTTATCTAGGCTAAAGAATCTCCACAAGTAGGTGAAAAGTTCCTATTTCAAGACTATGACCAACCCCATTGAGCATGCTTCCTTCTCACAAGAAAAGAAGAGGAAAGCCTTTGAATGAGTCTCATGATGTTCATGAATAGGCTAGATATAAAAAATCTGACACCCATGAGGAGACTGAGCCCAAGAGGAGGAGGTTGAGCCTAGGAGGAAGGAATCAAGGGATCCCTAGCCATAGCACAAGGGGCATTAGCCCAATAATCCAATGAAACATGTAAGTGGGCCACCTCAAATGAAATAATTTTATATTGTAAGTTATCATACAATAATGAAGAATTTAATTAATAAAGTGTTATAAATCTAAAATACTAGACAAAATCAATTAAGATTAATCTCCTAGTATGCAACAAAAATATGCCCCTAATGCATTAATCACATAATATTACAAATAGCTAATAAATCATATATGAAATTCAAAATAATGTCTATTATAAAAAAATCAAGCTCTTAAATCATCTTCTCAAAAATACCAAAATAATAACTCTAAAAATGGTGACTTAGTTATGAATAAAAACTAAAAGAAACTTGACTACATTCTCAACACCACTTGATGCTATGTGGACTTATATGTTGATCTCAAAGCTTCAAAAACTAAATTTTTGTAACTAAATTAGTAAATATGTCCATAAGTTATTCTTGAGTGTTGATGTAATTCAATTCATCTTCTCTCTTCTAAATTGAATCTTCAATGAAATGATACTTCAAATCAAAATATTTTTTACCTACTACGATTGATTAGATTTTTGGCTAATTTGATAGTGCTCATGTTCTCAAAATACTTGCTATAGGATAAATTGTTTCTCCCCAATTTCATCTAGAACTTTTCAAATATCCATAATGTCTATGTATATGCTAAATTAAATGCAATATAATCTACTTATATAGATGAAAGAGCAAATAAAATTTGCTTCTTTGAAATCCATGTAACCAAATCTAAATCAAGAAAAAAATAATTACCAAATATGAATTTTCTATCATCCAAACTACCCCCAATTAAAATCACTAAAGTAAAAAAGGTTTTTTTTTTAAAATCACTTAATAATGAACAACAAAATTATTATACTTTTCACATACCTCAATATCCTCTTAGCTTACTCTATATGAATTTTGAATGACACAATTAAAAACCTCAAGACAATATAAACCAAATAATCAACATCTAGTATTTCTTAAGACAAGAAACTCATCAAAAACAACTTGTTCATATTAGACTATACAATCTCAACATTACGATGAAACCTTAGGAAAGAGAAAAAATTCTATAAAATTTAAAGTCTATGTTTCTACATTGGTGAAAATTATTTTCTAAATGAAGATGATTTACATTTTTTTATATTAACATGAGTTACTCTAAACAAATAGAATTTTATAATTAGTCTCATAAACTATACAATCCTTAAGTAACATTGTGGTGAACAATTAGGAAAGAAAAAAATATTCTTTTTTATAAAATTTAAAATTTGTTTTTCACCTTGGCAGATACAATTTTTAAAATGAAGACACTAATTATATAATATAGCTTAATATGAATCTTTAAAAATATTAAGCTTACTCTTGGTCTTCGTGGTTGGAATTTTAGTTTTTGGGTTTGAGATATATTGATTTTTTACAATTTGTGTGCTACAATGCAATCAATATGTTCATCAAATACAAGGCTTATTATTGGAGAAATAGAAATAGATTTTTAAAATAAAGGAATATCTAAATTTTTAGGCAATTGTCAATTAATACTTTTTAGTATATTATAATCAAGAAACTATATACCTCCACTTATCCTATTTTCCAATTCACACCCTTATACATTCACTTTTTCCATTTATTTATTACTCTCATCCTGACACATATTATCATTTACACTCTAGATCCTTTGTTTTATCTTGGGACTAGTTTAGAATAGTCAAGCCAACTTCACGGTCTCATAGACTCATCCCACCCAATTTTTTAAAATAAACTACTTAACTTATTATTAGTGTGCATTCATGAAGAAATCATATTTTAGAATTTTTTATAAGTAAAATTTATATTTATGGGGTGGGGACCTAAACCCCTGCATATTAGGTCACAAAAAATTATATGTTACCGAGAGACAGGCCATTCCCTCTACCAGGAAGTTTCTTATATTAGCCTAAGTATTTATATGGGGTCGCATGAGTTTTTAATCTTTTTACCCTTGTTTACATAGTTTTATAATTTATCCAAAGCTTCCAAAATTTTGTTATCCCTCTCATTGAGGTTTTGTTTTGTTGGGGATCGAAATCCTTGGTTTTATAAATACCATTGCATTTAATTCTCTAACAAGGTTCAGCGCCAACCTTGTAAGAGGTCTAAGGGGTTTTTGAAATCCTTTGAAATATCAAAGGGTAGTGAAGTTTTGAGTTCCTAGGTGTCAACATGGGCTTGAAAGATTTCATTCTAAAATTTTCAAGAAATGTCTTAGCATATTTCATCTAAGAGACATAAATCTAATTTATTTGTTGCTACAATTAAAGTCCACGATAATAATTTAGGAGCCCAAGATCTATCATGTTGAATGATCATTTTAGATCATTCTTTTTTGTATCAATCATTTATGGATAACTCTAGATTATGACCAAATCATCAACACAAATAATTACAACTACAATATTTCCCTTGCTCTTTGATGTAGATATTGGGATCATAATGATTCTTGATGAATCCATGACTAAGGGGATGTGCATTGATCTTGATGTACCAAGCAAGGAGCCTATTTAAGAATATAGAGAGATTTGAAAAGTCTAAAAAAATTTCATTTCTTTCTAGGTACGTGTCCCTCTAGTTGAGTCATGTAGACTTATTCATTGAGATCTCATTTAAGAAAGACACTCTTGATATTTATCTAATGAACTTTCTAACCAAATTATTTGTTATTTCCAATACCATATGAATAGTATTTGTAGACACCTAAAATTGACCATTATATGTGGTCAGTTTATCCCTAAATCATCTATTTTTGATGTACTCTATTAATTAAATAATGTTTTATTTATTTAATTAATATGAACCCTATTTATCCTATTTTCATAACACATTTATCACATTCTCCTAATATCCTAGCATAAGGTAAATAATTGATTATAACCATTTACCCTTCCTTTAAATCTCATCCTATCTTCTCCAAAAAAATTATATAAATGAATTTTATTTATTTATTTCCCCTCTCACATATCACATCCTCCAAATTTTTCCATTAACCCCTAATCTCTACGTCCCTAATCTAATGAACACACTTAATCCTTGATTAAGTGGGGTTAGATATCCCCTCACCCACTTTTTCCATCAACATTAAATCCTTTACCTCTTTGAAAAGACCCCATTTTGTTGGGTAAATGGGCATTTTGTTGAACACTCAGAATATTGAGGGGGGGGGGTGAATCGGTATTCTCTAAAACCACTTAAATATTTAAACATTCATTCCACATAGTATAATTAATTTGTAGTAAGAAAGGAAAGCATGAAATCAACCATCAACATCACATAACACATGCACACCAAATTTTTACGTGGAAAACCTAAAAAGGGAAAAACCATAGTGAGGATTAGCTCACAATATATTATTATCGGTTATAAGATATTACATAATTGATCATTGTAGGTGGACTCACTGTCCTAATGGACTCACTACCCATAGAAAGAAGAAAATATAGAAGAGAGGTGTGGGACACAACCAAAATGAATTGTTACAAATGCATCTACAACATGTTGGCATATAGTTCCACTAAAGCTCAATACATAAAGTTAACACACTTCATTACTCTACTCTGCACTTGCATCACTTTCACACAATTCACATCTACTACACATGTATATTTTCTAACACACACCATCCAACACCGAAATGAACTTATACTTATATCGATTTCATCCTAACATCAATTAGGTCAGCCTAATTAGATGTATAACTTGTCGGATCAACCCATACATCACACACCTTAATTAAAACTTGTAACAAATAAGATAGGTTGGGGTGGAACTATAATAACATCCTTATAAAGAATCAATACTTATTAAAACTCCACAATACTCAACACATATTAGGTCAGCATCGGTAATGACTTGACATCAAAATTCACCAACTGTTCAACCACACATAAACATGTGGGTCTTAAAACTTCATGCCACTTGGAATTTAGAACATCTAACACTTCTCAAAATTCCCACAAATCCACAAAGCTAGATACCAATCCATGGAGAAGTGTGGAATCACAAAAACATATATCATGTACTAGAAATCACCATCACTAGCAAACCAAAACTTATATCATTCATAACTTCTTCACTAGAAAATAAAATAATTTAAAAAATCTAGATTTAAACTCATCTAACATCCAACAAAATTACATAAAAATTGCAAAGCAAGAATCTTCTTAATGAATCTATGCAAACCAAATTATCGGATGTCTTGTACATCAAATTACCTATTTTAATACTTAGGTAATTTACCACTTCAATTATCTACACCAGATCAAACTTTCTTGCAAATATACATTGTATTATCATCTATATACACACTCATGCTTCACCAACTGATTTGCATATCAACCTCCATACAATATTGAAATCAATGACAACAGTACATATTGTACAACTCATGCTTATGTTGTCGATAAGTATATCAGTGACAACCTTCTTATTCTTCCAAAATCTCCCCCTTTGTCAGTGATGGCAACATGCCATAATTTATCTCTAAAACTACTCTCCCCCTTTTACATCAAGGGCAAAGGGTGTGTATGTGTTTTTTTCTTGTTCCCCTTTGATATTACTCACAAACTCTTTACCAGATTACATACATACTCCCTATGACTGATATATACATGTAGGAATGAGAGTAGTAAAATTTTTAACCAATTCAACCTAACACTACCATCTACATATATACACTAAAATTTAATCAACAAAATGAAATGCATAAAAAGAAATAAAATACTCCAAAAGAAATATTTGACACTTTAAGCTTCTTGAGTTGTATTTTCCATTTTTTCTTCCCTTCTTCCTAGCTATTCTTGACGAGGCCAAGCATTCAACTTTGAGTCTCAAACCCCATTAAAAGTTCTTCACCATTATTTGGAGTGCTAGGTACTAGATCTAACTTCTTTGCCTTCTTTGCACTCATCAAGGCACAAGAGATAGGTAAGAATTTGGTGTTTACTAGATCCCTTAGATTACCAAATTGCATTATCATCTTCTCCTTTTGAACTTGTAGTTGGAAAAATTGCTCATGTAGCTTCTCAATCACAGACCTTGTTCTCTCATCAAAGTCTTGTGTCAGATCATAGGCACCAGAGGCTTTATCAATTTGGGACTCAATGGAGTCCATCTCATAATTTGTGCTCTTGGTGGAGCAAGGCCATTTCATACAAACTTGGAATAAAATTTTGGCTTCCACCAAGCAATCTTGCACACCGTTGAGATTATCCTAAAATTTGTTATGTGGTGGCACACTTCTCCATTATTTCCATCAGTCTCTTCTCATTTAACTTTTTTATCTATTTCTTTCTCTAATTTTTCCTTTAATCCACTGAAGTAGTCATTAAAATAATCAAGTGAAAATTTTAAGTTCTCCATACCAAATAAATAACTATCAATACTTACTC
>VDFB02148391.1:0-24043 GCA_007258455.2 Sequoia sempervirens | reverse complement strand
TAATTCAAATAGAAAATGAATAATAATAATAATAATAATAATTATTTTTTATTCATCAACCGCAACCTAGGAATGTGAAGTTATATTTATATTAATATCAATAGGATTTATACCAGTTCATCCAACGACTAGAATGGTAGATTTTACAAAATGGAGATCATCCATTCTCCCATTACTAATTACAATGACGCAAATCCAAGCTAGCTCTTGCGAATGGAAATGATGTCCAAAATAATAATTATTTATTAAATTCAAAGTAAAGCATAATTTATATTGGTGGAAAGTTGAGATTGTCCTTTAAAAAACCTTTTCGTTTCATCAATTTTGGGTAAAAAAAAGTCATCAGCCACATACCCTACACATACCCATCATATCGCCACTTTTTGGTCCATTGTGATCCTGCACATACCCTCAAGCATGTCCATATTCGGGGCACCTAGAAGCCTCACGAAACCATGGAAATTTATTAATCCAATTTATTAATCCATAGTGTTGCCACTCATACCTATACTAGTAATCCTTTGTATGGAAAAGCCTCTCAATAACCTCTTTATAGAAAATGGTGAACCACAAGTGCATGTACAAAGTTGTTATGTGTGGGTTATGGAAGACATTGTATGTGAAGTGTCTTCGGGAGTATGGAATATGTGGTTGGGCACTAGGATCAATTACCTTGTGTAAATCAGGCCATTTTGTGTCTGCAGATCTTAGAGTGAAGAAGAGAGCCGGTGTGCCAAACTGGTGGATCATTGTCGTGAACTCTTGCTGACACTTGCCCAAATATGAGCATGTCCCTCAAAAAGATGCACCAAATCGAACAAGCTAGTTTTCTATTTGTGTGTCTGGTGCATCTCGAAGAAATTGTCACAAAGAAACCACAAACTTTGGGATCCTTTCTTCCAAGTTTGTTGTCATGAAAATGGAAGTCGACTGTTGGGTTCAATGTCTCATTATCAAATTATAAAGGTAATATCTAAGTCTGACATGCCTCCCAAATCTATTATCATAGTGTCTCATCAAGTGCAATGCATATTCATGTAAGTGAATCTATATGCTTCTCGATTGTAGGGGTATCATTGTTCCAATGGGGAACAATGTTGGAAAAGCCATGCTTAATAACCCTTTTGTATTGTATTCATTGATAGGGTTAGAATTTATCTCAGGCCAAGGAAAAGTATCTTGACTAATTTTTTCAATTTGCATGGCATCTCTAATTTCTTGAAATTCTTAGGGAGGGTTGGGCATCAATGGAATAAATTATGATGAGTCCTCAAGCTCGACTTCCTCATCAACAATACTTTTTGAAGTTGCCATTGGTTCAACTATGTTATGTACTTGTTCTTTCATTGTGTGAAGAAAATCAGAGATGTCAGTACTTGTAGCAGACAACAAATTTTAAGCATCACAATCAATTGCAACATCACTATAGTATGGATCATTCTCAATTTTGTATATTAATGCAGCCATGACATTATGTTTGTCAACATAGAAATCATAGTTCATCCCCTAAATGCCAATTCTTCAAACAATCACCACTTCAACATCAAGTAGGAAACATGGTAACAAAGTTACAATGGTCATGATGTCCTGAGGGAAGCTTATAGTATGGACACTATATTTGTATTGGCCTCCTCTAGCATGGGTCACCTGTAAAACTGGAGCAACTCTAGGTATAAGCATTTCTTCAACCTAAGTAAGCTTTGCAAGGACAAGAGGTTGTGGTCCTAGATCCACCTCATTCACTAAACTGAATCTATGGATGCCCTTTTTAAAATCACATTGCAGACAAACAACGTTCGCATTGGATGCTTGCACTTTCATGTCGACATAGCTTTCCTTGCAAACACTACAAACTTTCAAATCAAAAAAAGCATCAATGCATTGACGGAAGGACTACATTACAACACAAAAATAATCTCCAAGAATGCTACTAAAGCAATGGTGGGCTGATGATGCAGGTGGCAATCCATGCTCAGAAAGGGTTTGTTGAGATCTACATCCACCCATTATTGAGGCACCTGCACTAGGAAGGTTGTGTGGAAGTTGGCAAGGGATGGGGGTTGCAGGACTATAGAAGTGAGTATGTTCTTCCAATGAGCTCAGCAGCAATTGTGGTGCATCCACTTGATCAAGCAAGGTCAAGCCAGGATGAACTACAATAGCTCTTTGTTGCAAGTATTTGGCTCAACGACTTGAACAAATCTATTCTTTATGCTGCACATAATAGAATTGGTTTCTTTGGTGTTTTGCTACCTTTTTTTGGTCCACACTTGATGTAGGACTAGAACTTGAACAAGGCTAAGGAGCATACAACCATAATATGAGGAAAATAATAAAATGCTTGCAAGCACCAACTTAAAGAACAATGGTATAACTAAAGAGGTCAAGCCAATCAAATATGAAACAATATAGCCAAAGCTAGAGAAGAACACTCAACAATGCCCTATGGAAAACAACATAAACTCTATAACATTAATTATTTTACTACGTTGCAACAATTGACACAAAACAAAAGCCATAAATGAAACAATACTGGTTCCAACAATGTCCCAGATGGAAAACCCACAAAAATAGAAGAATCCATAGTAACAAAACCATGTGCTGAAAAAAAAAAAAAAAACCCGCACGCATAAAAATTCTTTTTTGAATAGTGCCTTATGGAGAACAACCAAAGCATACATATATGCATATGTATATGTAAATGTATCTATGCATTTGCAATGCATTTTTGATGTAGAGTGTAATGAAGGGAAGGTATGATGCATTTTTTAAAGGAGAGTGTAATGTTGTTGCTGCTTATGCTTATGCATAATTCCTTCCTTCATTCCACTCTCCATCTAAAAGAACTTCACTCTTTTGATTGCATATGCATATATACATATACATATGCATATGCATATATGTATATATACATATGCATATGCATATGTATATACATATGCATATGCATACATATACATATGCATATGCATACATATACATATGCATATGCATATACATATCAAACAATGCTACAAAGTGCAACAACAAATTTGTACATGTAAGATTAAGTGTAATTGATGAACAAACTAACCATGCATACGACAAAGAGTCAATATAATCCTTAGCAGAAAAATGGAAACAAGGAACAACTCCCAGCAAAGCCCTGAACAAGAACATAAATTGTCTACCACTATAATCAATGTTGAGATCAAAGTTTAATATTATAGTTAGATACAACCTATTATACATATGAATGTTGTCTGAAAAGAAGGCCTACTCTCCACCCTACCATATTGGGTCATGGAGGCCCATGGGCTCTCACCAAACCCCCAAGCAAGAACATACATTTTCAACCACTTCAATCAAAGGTGAAACCAATGTTTCTTATTACACTTAATATACAACCTATCATTCTAACTCGTTTTTGAGGTTGAAAGAAATAATAGCTAAAAAGGTGCATCTAACTTCAAATACATATATATCGGTGCACTTTTTTTTTTGCAAGAACATATGTAGGCATTGGATTCCTTGGATGCATTTGTAGGAATCTATTGCATAGATATATATATACACATACAAAAAGAATGTGTGAGAATGTATTTATGTGGAATTACATACAAATAATAGGTATATTGTCTACCATTCTAATAAATATAGAGATCAATGTTTAATATTACACTTAATATACAACCTACCATACATACAAATGTTATGTGCATCTAATCTCACAAACATATATAATTGTACATATGGAAAATAATATGAAACACACCAAAAGAAGGCCTGCTCTCCACCCTACCATATTAGGTCGTGGAGCCTCATGCGCTCTCACCAAACCTCCAAGCAAGAACATACATTGTCCACCACTATGATCAATGGTGAAACCAATGTTGCTTATTATAGGTCCTAATATAGAGCCTATTATTCTAACAGTTCCTTTTTCAAGCTAAAAGGAATAATAGTTGAACCCTGGCAACCGGCATCATGCATTGGTTGCAAATGTAGGAAGTTGTTGCTTCGAAATATACACACTAAAAAAGTATGTGTAGAAATGTATGTATGTGGCATTAGAAGTAGACAATATAAATATATAGATAAATGGAAACTTATAGATATACATATGTACTGATACATGTGTTGAATAGGGAAATCAAACTTCAACCTTCAGAGAAGCTCGCAATCCTAGTTCACAACTCTGACAGTAGGTAAAGCCACTACACATAAGCCATATAATGCCCTATTGAAAATTGTGAAGAATTTCGCTACCTCTTCTGAGGTTTTAAATGGCAGGTATTATTACAACCATCGCCACTACACATAAGCCATATAACAATTAATGTTGATGCCAGGAGGGTGATCTTTTGTGAAGGTGCAAGTCCAATCATCCATTGTGAAGTTTCTGTGAAGGTGGCTAGAAATTATTTTGTGTTTTTTGCATGGGGCGATGATTCCAAAAGCAATACAAAAGTTTTTGTAATGGCACAATTGATCAGAGTGATGGAAAATGTATGTCCCCTATGTGTAGATATGTATGTATGTTATAGTAGATGCAAACAACATTGATTCCATAACACATTGTTGATTGTTGTTCTCTAGCTTAGGGTATATTGTTTCATTTTTGATAAGGTATTGTTGAAAAGGCTATATTGTTTCATTTCTGGTAAGGTATTGTTGAGAAAAGATTATATTTTTGCATGGGTTTGTTACTGTGATTTTTTGTTTGATGCCACCATTGATTGCGGTGATGGACAATGTATTTCCCCTATGTGAAGATATGTATGTATGTCATAGTAGATCCAAACAACATTGATACATAGTGATCCCTATGTTTATTCTGTTGGGACATTCTTGGAATGATAAGCTATATTTTAAGTGTTATATGGAACATTGATGCCACCATTGATCTAAATTTAGGAACTCACATGTAGTAGCAATATACTCTACACTCAGCCAAAACAAGAAGATTAAAACTACATAAATCAAATGACAAAATTATGGAAACCTCCAGTTGTGTGGTTTTCCCCTATTGTGTGAACTTTGGCCGGAATTTTCGTCAGCCTTCTCAGTTTTTAACCCTTCTAGCACCTGGATTCTGGTCAAGAAAAAGGTGGTGGATATATTTTATTTTTAAATAAAAAGTGGGTATGTGCAGGATCATGATGGGCCAAAAAGTGGCGATATGATGGGTATGTGGCTGGTGAATTTTTTTTACCCAAAATTGATGAAACAAAAAAGTTTTTTAAAGGAGATTCTAAGCTTTCCACCAATATAAATTATGCTTTACTTTGAATTTAATAAATAATTATTATTCATTTTCTATTTGAATTATGACTAAAGTCCTGATTGATAGACTAGTTGAAAAAATCTATAGCTTTCAAAAGATATCACATTTTTTGAATCTGAAAAATGTATGCACCTAAAAATGGTCTCAAGAATATAATTAATTAAATATGATTTATTTGATTAATAAACCTTAAATTCATCTACTTAATAAATAAATAGAAATATTTATTTATATAGTTCACTTTTAATTCTTCTATTTTTATCATATTATTTCCTCTTAATTAAATAAACAAATTTAAATACTTTATTTTATTTAATTATTATCATTATTATTTCTTCTATATTTATTCATTTATTCTATCTTAATCACACCGTTTTATCTTAATTAAATAAACAAGTTTAAATACTTTGTTGTTTAATTATCATATCTCTTCTATATTTATTTAATAAATAAATTTCTATAGTTTGTTTTAGTAAATTAATTATTCTCTTTTGCTAATTTGAATAAATCAAAATATTCAAATAAAGGCTATTTCCTCTATTCACTCACCAATAAAATTAGATATTTTATATCTAATTAATTCAACTTGGCATTCACAGGAAAGTTTGGAGACAAATTACAGACAAAATGGAAATCAATTTGTCAATCTCTTTCCTTTGATTCTTCCTATCATTTGGTCAAATATTTTCATGGGGAGGAAAAATCCCCATGATCAACTTAGACTTCTTTATCCTTCACCATTCAATCCTCAAGATCAAATCCAAACCTTTGTTGTGCTGCCCCTTCACAAATGTGGTGGGTATGTGCAGGATCATCATGGAAAAAACAGGCCCTTAAGTGGCAAAAAAATTAGAAAAATCAGAGTTAGGAAACTTGATGTAAAAATTTGAATAAGTTATCTATATTATTTCAAAAATATGTAACAATAGAATCTGTATAAAATTGAATGTAGTTTCTAAACTACTAGGTTTGTTTAAAAAAAGAAATCTATTTGATAAGAATTTGAAATTTCAATGCAGAGTACTTAAATTTCGGGAAAAAATAAGTAGGTGTGTCTCCACCCTAACCACAATAAAATGATAATATTTTTATAAGATTTTAGATATAAGTAGAGGACTCATGTCCCGATGTGATGCATATTTTTTGTAATTTTTTCCAAGTAAATAATTAATTATGAATTCTTTTATTATAAATTTTAAAAATATAAAAAAAATTGTATGTCTGATCACCTTAACTTGGTCAAAACTTCATAAAATTTAAATTTTCTTTTTTTAATCCTATAGTATACGAAGCATAGAATGTGACGCATGTTTTGGATTCAAAATATGTGATACCGTTTGAAAACTATAAATGTTTTTTAATCAGTCTATCAATCAAGACTTTAGTCATAATTTGAATAGAAAATGAATAATAATTACTTATTAAATTCAAAGTAAAGAATAATTTATATTGGTGAAAAGCTGAGAATCTCCTTTAAAACCCTTTTTGTTTCATCAATTTTAGGTAAAAAAAAAGTCGTCAGCCACATACCCATCATATTACCACTTTTTGGCCCATCATGATCCCGCACATACCTTGGTACCGTGAATCTATAAATACAACCTTTTGAAGCAGGAAATGGATCCCAAATTTGTGCAAACTTACTCTGTAGAAACACCCATTGAGAAATTAAGCATCTTAGAAATAGCATTATCATTTAGCAATAACAATCATAGCATTTTAGAATCATAATAATGGTTGCATCTTAGTTTTACTGTAGCTTCTTTCATCAAGTTTCATGTCAATTTAGATTACAGTACAACTTCATCATATCATTTAGATATCATCATATAGGATTATATTATTGCATTTAGCAGCATCTCATTCTCTAGGTTGACATTTTAATAGTCATAATACTTACCAAATATGAGAGCCCCATGACTTAATAAATCTTTGGAGATAAAGAACAATATGACGCTTTCGCGAGTTTTCCTATGTTAATTAGATTAATTATTATTGATTCTCTTGATATAATGTATTATTAAGAAGTGTTGTTTGTTAGTTTACTCATTACTTATTCCACACTTACATTTTGACGCCCACCATGGGGCAAAACCCTAGTTTTAACAATTTTCTGGAAAAGTGCATTTGTAGGTTTCAGTGTGTTTCTATTTTAGCGTGATTGAGAGTTCTTATAGGGCATCCAAAAAATATTATAGCGCATCCAAAGACTATTCTCGCACATACAAAAAATCTTTCAGTGCATCCAAGGATTCTTTTGGTGCATCAGACACTTCTTTATTCTTTTGGTACTTCTGACACTTCTTTTAGCACATCCAAGGATTCTTTTGGTGCTTTTGACACTTGTTTTAGCATATCCAAGGATTTTTTTGGCACATTGGACACTTCTTTATTCTTTTGGCGCTTCTGACACTTCTTTTAGCGCATCCAAGAATTCTTTTGGCACTTCTGGCACTTCTTTTAGCACATCCAAGGATTCTTTTGGTACTTCTGACACTTCTTTTAGTGCATCCAAAGATTCTTTTGGTACATTGAACACTTCTTTATTCTTTTGGCACTTCTGACACTTCTTTTAGCAAATCAAAGGATTATTTTGGTGCTTCTGACACTTCTTTTAGCACATCCATTAACTTTTTAGCGCATAGATCTTTGTTTTAGCAATTTTATAGTCAAACTTAAAATGGCCATATCTTGGTCATACAAAGGTCTTTTTCGAAGCTTTGTTTTTTGAAATGGGGTAGCATTTCATAAGCTATGCAATGGTGTATGTATTTATCTATTTTTATAGAGTTAAAATTTTCAATTTTACATTTAAATTCAAATCACATTGTAACTTGGTCTAAGTTTTAAGGTTTTTATGCTTAATCATTCATCTTAGCCTTCTATCTTCTTATTTCTTGATCTCATCTAAAATTTTGAGCATTTATTACAGGTTTTAAGAAGAACATGGAGCATTGAAGTGAAAGAAAAATCATTTGATATCTATTGTAATAGTGTTTTCAAACACTCATGGGAAAATAACCCATCATATGTTATTTTTCATTCTGCTTTAGGACCAACTAGCATTACTTTGGGCTTAAAATTAGACATCTACATAAACTTTGTCAAAGTTGGTTAAAAAGAACATTAGAATCTCACTAGTTTTTTGGATTTGGATTAAAATTGAACAAGCAACTTCACACTCAAGTTTTATGTTTTAAAAAGAACTCATTATTTAAGTTAGGCGTCTAGCTTAAGTAAAAGGATTAATTGAACCCCTTGTCTACTATGGTTGAAGTGATAGGCCTATGCTCTCCCCTTCACTGGGTGATCAGAATGCGAGACTCACTTTTCATGCTTTATTAAATCATTTAGAAGGCCTACCATAGTGGGAAAAAGTACTCACCCTACGAGAATGACCTAAGTAGGAACAACCAAAGCTAGGTTTTCCAACCCACTATAATCAAAAGTGAATTTGGTGAAACCCACAATTCAATGGAAGTGTGCAAGATAACCATCCCCAAAATCTTTGTTCTAAAGATTGGGAAGTCTCCTGAGGGAGTTTATAATTTCCTCTCCAAACAGATACCCTATCTACAAACTTTAGTGTAGAATCTAGCTGTGTGAGTTTCCAAACACTTTTTATATCACGGTGCAAGGGGAGAGAAGAATCTTCCCCCATGGCACTCACCATATAACTATTAGAGACCCTAGCCAAAAGTGGAGGATTCAACTTTAGTTAAGACTCAGGAAAGGAAAAAACACGAGCGCCCTCTAGGGGGTGACAAGGTTGTGTGAGCTGACATAGTTTCAAGTTGTGGGCTATGATATTCTAAGTGACCTACTTGAGATATAAAAGTGCTTGAACTATTTTTATTTGTGTCAAAAACCTGTGGAAATTGAAAGAACCATACCATATTTTGGAACACTCACTACATGTTTAATACATAGATTTCTAAAATAATTGTTTGCAAATATGGCTTATGTGTGTGAAGTTATCTTTCAAGGTTATCATCCAATTAGATCAACTTATTCAAAGATTTACCAGCAAAATACCCTGTCAAAATGTTCATGGTTTAGAAAATTACACCCTGAAATCAGTCCTTTTACTGAGAAAAAATAGAACAAATAGACAACATTGTGAATAGTCCCATAATAGTGCATACACAGTTTGTTTTAGTGCATACACTCAGTATTTTAGCACATCTGCTATCCAAATAGCACATACAACCATTGTTTCAATGCATATGACTTATCTTACAACACATCTCCAGTCTATCACCAAACTTTACTAGTATCTTGGCGCATCCATAGTCTTTTTTAGCTCATATACCCTATCTGACAGTGCATTCACCATATCTTTTAGTACATACACAGTCTATTTTAGCACATCTTCCCTCTGTAATAGCGCATCCACAAAACAAGAAAATAAACAAACTATTTGAAACTGCTATCAGACTTTTGACATCAAAACTCAGATCTTTGTCAGAACAAAAACATTTTCTCATTCCAACTAGTGTCTTAAACTTGGAAAAATAGGACCTTACAAGCTAAACTCTTTCAAATTAAACCAATATATACCATCCAAAAGTGTCTCAATCAAACATATTTGATTAGTAAGTTAAGTTCTAGGATCAGTCATCCTAAATCAAAGAAACAAAGTTGAATAATCAAACTTATCAACTTAGTCTAATCAATAGAATCTATCATTCTATTTGACTTAAGTTAATATCCTTGACACTATACCAAAACTAAGATCAAAATTTTATTGAAAACAATAGCGTTCGTATGCCCATTTCAACAAGGTCACGAAGACTAAAATTCCAAAGAACAAGAAATTGAAACTCAAACGACCATGGCTGAAATAGATGAGGATCAATTGAATGTTTTAACTCAGTAGATGGAATACCTTCAACAACAATTACAAGACATACAAAGAGAAACCACAAAAATATATCTAGTGCCAAACATCTACCCATATCCTCTTGACCAAACAATGGACATGAGACCTTCTTCACCAAAAACTACATCATCCAATTTCAATGTCTTTGAATTTTTGCAAAAGTTCAATAAGCCCAAATCAAAGTCCTCAAACACAAATGATATTGAGAAATCCTATCATGTAATGCATTTATCTCCATCCACCATAAGCCAAAGTAAACCTCAAGGTTCTTTCACTCAAGTTAACAATTCCATCCAATCATCCTCTTCTATCATATCTTCTACATCCAATGATTCATATAAATCTCTCAATCCAAAGCATGCTAGCATAGACTCTCCTACACATCAAGATCAAAATATTATTTCCACTCCATCCAATGATCCCACAATTCCACAAGCTCTTCCAATATTTGATCAAGATACCATCTCTCAAGAATCTTATGATGATCCCCTCCTTTCACTTTTCATCCAAAATAATTCCTTTCCATCTCAAGAGACAAGTATTCTTCTAAGTCATCCTTCCATCCCATCTAATGAATCCATACCATCTCATTACTCCATTGCATCCCAAGAGCATGATAGTTCTTCCATCCTATCTAATGATGTCTTACCAATTGATGATCAAGACATGCTTTCTACAAAATCTCATGATTCCCTTCCTCATCAAGATCAAGATATGCTTTCATTCAAGGATACCCTTTCATCCCATGAAGATTTTTATCCTTCTCATGATCAATATATGGCTTTCATACCACTTCATAATGATTCCATAATTAATAAAGAGCAAGCTATTCCATCTCCTACATCTTGTGATTCTTTTCCAAGTCAAGATCAAATCCTCATGTCAAGAGCCTATCACACCTATACAAGCTATCCATGAACCACAAACCTATAAATTTGGATCCTCCATCTTCATCTACTCTGGTTTACTCCCAACACCTATACTTTCTTCCATATCATACCCTCCCCAAAATGGACTCTCATCTTGTTTCAAAAACAATACATATCCCATTCGTAAACGAATGTGTCAAAGTATGGACTACAAAGGAAAAGGATTAGGCCTTCATGAACAAGGTATCCTAGAACCCCCTTTTGTTCAAAGAAACCCATATCACCATAGCCTTGATTATATTCCTAAGTTTCCTAGTTCATCAAACCTTCCATCTATCCTAGGTCCTCATTCTAGTTCATCAAACATTCTGTATATCCTAGTTCCTCATCCTAGTCCATCAAACCTTCCCTCTATCCTTGGTCCATATCCTATTTCTCAAGAACAACAAAGGCACACATCCTTGATTCCATTTCAAAATTCTACCCACATTAACTCATCCATAATACCTCTTGTGTACTAGTGATGTTATCCTACTCTAAGTGATGCAAAAACAAGATGCAAAAAGAAAGGAAAAGAACACTAACACCTCACGATTAGGCCTAGTTGAATTATAAAAAAAAAAGAAAGATAACAAAAAGAATATATTTACCTTGTCTTGAATTTATGTTTTGGTTGGCCCTGGATGGTTGATTAATGTATGCTCCCTTTTTGGCAAGATGCTAAAATGGATTCAAAATGGTGAGGGTTTGATAAGGAATGCAATGAGCAAAGTGGGTAGTTGAATGGATGGATGAAAGTGCAAAGGATAAAGCTTGAATGTGAGAAAAAATGGAGGATGAAAATTGAGTGATTGAAGATCTTGAAGATTGTGAATGCATAATGAATGAGAATGAAAGAAAAATCTTCATTTTATGGAGAGAAACCCTAGGGAAACAAACGGTTGAGATCTTGCCACCATGGGCAAGATGAAGGGTTGAGATTTGGCCACCATGGGAAAGAGGGATAAGGACACATGAGGTGGAAGATGACATGTGATAAGAAGGTACTTGTAAGTACCTTGGAATAAGGGTGATGTGACCTCTCAATGATCACATGGAGAAGAGGATAATCTTGGATGAATAAAAGTGAATTTAAAATTCACATGATTGGGAGATCTTATGGATAAGACAAGGTTCTCAAAAAGAGAGGTGAGAAGTACCTTGCATAAGACAAGGTGCTAAAAAATGGTAAGTAATTACCCACATGTGACTGATGTGACAAGTCAAAGGTTCTAGAGGGTATGTGCAGGATCATCATGGAAAAAATAGGCCCTTAAGTGGCAAAAAATTATGAAAAATTAGAGTTAGACAACTTGACATAAAGATTTGAATAAGTTATCCATATTATTTCAAAAATATGTAAGAATAGAATCTGTAGAAAAATGAATGTATTTTCTAAACTACTAGGTT
This sequence comes from Sequoia sempervirens, assembly GCA_007258455.2. Taxonomy (NCBI): domain Eukaryota; kingdom Viridiplantae; phylum Streptophyta; class Pinopsida; order Cupressales; family Cupressaceae; genus Sequoia; species Sequoia sempervirens. The sequence continues at coordinate 11,577 of VDFB02148391.1, read as the reverse complement.
TATTTAAAAAAGAAAAAAATCTATTTGGTGAAAATTTGAAATTTCAATGCAGTAGTATTTAAATTTTAGGGAAAAAATAATAAGTAGGTGTTTGTTCGACCACCCTAACCACAATAAAATAATAGTATTTTTTTATAAGATTTTAGATATACGTAGAGGACTCATGTCCCGATGTGATGCATATTTTTTTGTCATTTTTTTCCAAATAAATAATTAATGATGATTTTTTTATTACAACTTTTAAAAAATATAAAAAACTTGTATGTCTGACCACCTTAACTTGGTCAAAACTTCATGAAATTCAATTTTATTTTTTGTAATCCTATAGTAGGTGAAGCATAAAATGTGACACATATTTTGGATTCAAAAAATGTGATATTTTTTGAAAGCTATAGATGTTTTTCAATCAGCCTATCAATCATGACTTTAATCATAATTCAAAAAGAAAATGAATAATAATTATTTATTAAATTCAAAGTAAAGCATAATTTATATTGGTGGAAAGCCGAGAATCTCCTTTAAAAACCCTTTTCGTTTCATCAATTTTGGGTAAAAAAAGTCGTCAGCCACATACCCTACACATACCCATCATGATCCTGCACATACCCTAGAAGACTTTGGCACATGTGAGTGATGTGAAAAGCAAAAGGTTCTAGAAATTGCATGGGGATAAGGAGAGTCTTGGAAGGATAAAAGTGAATTAAAAATTCACATGGGAAAGAGAGGAGTCTTGGATGAATAAAAAGGAATTAAAAATTCCTCGGGGGGTGGGGAGAGTTGACGAAGATGCTGATTGAATTAGCTAATTAGTGATTATAAGATAATTAGGGGTTAATGATGATTAGAAGCCAACTTGCAAAAGTTGGAGGATGTGACACATCCTAATCAGGGATTAGACATGTGCACATCCCAAATGATGAGATTAGGAGGTTGATTAAGATTAAGAAAAGGATATGACATGTGAAGAATTAAATAAATGCTATATTTAAATGTCATATTTATTTAATTCATTTGATGAAAGGGGGATTAAAGAGGGAAGAAATTTAATTATTAACTAAATATCTTAGGGATTTAGAGAAATTTAAAGATATTAATTAGATAATAGCAATATTACCTAATTAACATGAATAAGAGGTTGTTTAGACAAAAAGGGACAAATTTGGAAAAATGTAAGTGTCCAAATTTAGGTGTCTACACCTCCATATCATTCATCTCAATCCACCCCTCCCATTGCTCTTGGAAGCAATTTGGGTGCCAAATATCAAAAGATTTTATATCAAAATCCACATGTATCAGAGGACCAACATGTCTCCTTGAAGAGACATGCAAAAATAAAAATATATTTGATCCAAAATCAAAAGAATTTTTCAAAAGGTCACAAAGGCCCATCAAAGCAAAAAAGAAATTTTCAAAGACCACAAAGGTCCATAAATCAAATAGAAAAATGTCAAAGGCCACAAAGGCCCACAAAGAAAAACTCAAAGTCAAAAGTCATGTGGATTCCTAAAAGTCTCGTAGAACCAATAAAATTTAAATTGGCATCCAAATTTTCTAATCCAAAAGCTTCCTCCAATTTTCCATCTAATAACATATCACCTTCCAAATCCATTTTTCCTCCATCACTCCACCACCCTTCAAGGTGTGTGCCAATGTTGATCTTGCCATCCTTTCCATCTATCCATCAGTAGGCCTTCCAACCTCCTATCTGTTATCCAACATTCATCCGCATCATTCTCCTTTAATCCAAACCTTTGCATAAGTCCTTAGATTCTTCCATCATATCATTAATCTGCCAACATTTAGGAGTCTAATTCCCATTTCCATGGTTTATTAGAGGGATATTTGGTTGTGAAACTTGATTCTTAAGTCCTTCCTCCATCTCCCTATCATCCATACCATATCTTCCATATTCCTCTTGCACTCTACACTTAGGGACAAGTTTCGTCCATCTTATCATTCATGGTCATTATCCTTTCTATGCTCATTCCTTACATTTCCACCTTTGATCTTGACAAGGTTAAGGATCTTCTTGAACATCATATATCTTATCCTATACACTTTATCCATATCTTCCATACCATATCTTTCATCTTATCCATATTCCATCATTCTTACTAAATACATCATTTCTTCCTTTCCTTGGTCTTGATGAGGAATAGGGGCAAAATGATTGGGCCTTGTGTCTATATCTTATCTAGTTTATCTTGATCATCCCATTCATTATTTTTATCCTTGCTTTCTTCCATTCCATATCTCCTAGCTTATCAAAATCTATGTCATCATGTCCCTTTGCAACCTTGAATCTTATCATGCAAATCATATTTGAGCCTAGTTGTAAAACATTATCCAATCCTCATATCTTTTGCTAATCAATCATCAACAATCATCAATCTTATCGTACTTAGAGGAAGTCAGTGATCCTAAGTACTTATCATCATCATGCCTTATGGAATCAATCATTCCTGGCATCTAAATCAATCAACCATTATCATCTTTTGACAAGAGATATGTTGTTTGTGTGACATGTTTTTAGTGAATCTTTCATTTTGATCTATCATTTATCCATGGTTGCATTACCCCTATTGTGGGGAATCTTGTTCCTTCAATCAGTCATATCATATCATTTCATCTTAAATAGATCCTGAAAAAAAAGAAAAAAAAAAAAAAAGTTGCAAAATCCAAAAAAAAAAAAAAAAGAAAATCAAAAAAAAGAAGTAAAAAATACAAAAAAATGAAAAAGTAAAAAAATACAAAAAAATCAGAAAAAGGAAAAAATACAAAAAAGGTGAAAAGACTAGAAATATATACAAGAAAAATCAACAAAATACAAAAATACAAAAAAATCATAAAATATGAAAAAGTGCAATAAAAACACGTAGTGAGAACTTGGAAATAGGTGCTACTTGTGATTTAAACTAGCTTTTCCATCTCTTCGATGCATGTCTTGGTCATTCACTTTCGCCATCATTCCACCTATCATTGAAAAGAGAACCTCATTTGCATATCCTGGTAATGCGGTCGTGACTCACCCTAGCTTGGGGGAAAAATCCTGAACTCACTAGGGGTAATAAACTTGAGCTTAAATAAATAGACAAACAACAGTATGCCAATGCAACAAACACAATGGTCATTGGGAAACTCAACATTGATTATACATCAAACATCATAACATTTCATGAAATCAACCATCCATATGAAATAGCTGAAATCAAATCAATCAAAACAACTTTAGATGGATGATATTATTTTGAATCATGATTTTATCCCTTTAGCTTGAATGTTTAAATGTTGTAATTTTATTTTTGTTATCATTTCTTTGGAGAAACTTGATGATGTATTGAACTAGAGAAGCTAGGAAGGAAAATGATTTTCTTTGTCTGTTTTCTATGAGTTAATCATTATTATTGTGTGAATTGTCGCAAGACGTGCTCTACAAAGTATCACTGATGACATTATGAATTCACATGGGAAAATGATTGATTCTTGTTTGTTTACGCAAGAATGCTCAGGTCATCTTGGTTTAATTATACCTACATGTTTGTGTTCACTTGCAATATAAAAAATCATAAAAGTAATACTCAAGTCGTCATTGGTCTAACTCATACCATTGATGCTTGTACTCACTTACAACATTTTAAAGGCTCAATGATGATACAAAGAATGATAAATGGACTGTTAAGGTGACAACACTTTTATATGTAGATTTGCATTCATATTAGTTTTGCATTTGTATTATAGATTTTCCAAGGCTGATGAATCAATAACATGATAGAGCAATCATAAAATCTCTGACTGAATAAGTTTACATCATCAAGTTTAAGTACATTAATCAATCCTACTGGGGCATATCAATCAAAGTTGATAAACCACATGGAATGATAATATCTTAATCGACCTGCATCAAGAGGTGGAATCATGTCCCAAGTCTTTGGAAAGCGTTCCTGAGACTGAAGAATTATAAAATCCTCCTATGATCATAACATATTGCAAATTATCAAGCTTATCAATTAATATCAATCATCCTATCAATCAATCTATCATTTGATCCTCACCTATCATGAGGTCACTCATCAAGCTATCATTGATCCTCACCTATCATGAGGTCAATCATCAAGCTATCATTGAACCTCGCCTATCATGAGGTTAATCATCAAGCTATCATTGATCCTCACCTATCATGAGGTCAATCATCATCATCCTATCATTGATCCTCACCTATCATGAGGTCAATCATCATCCTATCATCAAATCAAACAATCGGCTAAAGTGATTATCAATCATCAAACACAAGGAGGCGAAATAGGGCATCAATTTAATCAATTTTGTAGAGTCAATCTTTCTTTTTTGGGAGATAAATCATCATTATTGAAACATCAAAAAATCATAAAATTCATCAATTTATCTCCCAAGGGCGCATATATCCATCATTAGCTAAAATCAATGTCTGGGACAAGTCTGGGGCATATTGAAAAAAAATTGTCGATACTAGCAACAACAACAAAATTTTCTTTGAAGCAATGCATAAACACATCACTTCAAAGAAGGGAAAAATGTATACACCTAAAAATGGTTTGGAAAATATAATTAATTAAATATGATTTATTTGATTAATTAACCTTAAATTCATTTACTTAATAAATAAATAGAAATATTTATTTATATAGTTCACTTTTAATTCTTCTATTTTTATCATATTATTTCCTCTTAATTAAATAAACAAATTTAAATACTTTGTTTTATTTAATTATTATCATTATTATTTCTTCTATATTTATTCATTTATTCTATCTTAATCACATCATTTTATCTTAATTAAATAAACAAGTTTAAATACATTGTTGTTTAATTATCATATCTCTTCTATATTTATTTAATAAATAATTTTTTTTAGTTTGTTTTATTAAATTAATTATTCTCTTTTTCTAATTTGAATAAATCAAAATATTCAAATAAAGGCTATTTCCTCTATTCACTCACGGGTATGTGCAGGATCATCATGGAAAAAACAAGCCCTGATGTGGCGATAAAAATCAGAAAAATCAGAGTTAGGCAACTTGACATAAAATTTTGAATAAGTTATCTATATTATTTCAGAAATATGTAAGAATAGAATCTATAGAAAATTGAATGTAGTTTCTAAACTACTAGGTTTATTTTTTTTAAATCTATTTGGTGAAAATTTGAAATTTCAATGCAGTAGTACTTAAATTTCAGGGAAAAGTAAGAAGTGTCCTGTCTAACCACCTAACCACAATAAAATGATAATATTTTTTATAGGATTTTAGATATAAGTAGAGGACTCATGTCCGATGTGATGCATATTTTTTGTAAGTTTTTCCAAGTAAATAATTAATTATGAATTATTTATTAAATTTTTTTAAAAATATAAAAGCTCGTATGTTTGACCACCTTAACTTGGTCAGAACTTCATGAAATTCAGTTTTTCTTTTTAATCCTATAGTATGCAAAGCATAGACTATGACACATGTTTCAGATTCAAAAAATGTGATACCATTTGAAAGCTATAGATGTTTTTCAATTAGACTATCAATTAATACTTTAGTCATAATTCAAATAGAAAATGAATAATAATTATTTATTAAATTCAAAGTAAAGCATAATTTATATTGGTGGAAAGCTGAGAATCACCTTTAAAACCCTTTTCGTTTCATCAATTTTGGGTAAAAAAAAGTCATCAACCACATACCCTACACATACCCATCATATCGCCACTTTTTGGCTCATCATGATCCTGCACATACCCTCACAAATAAAATTAGATATTTTATATCTAATTAATTCAACTTGGCATTCACGAGAAAGTTTGGAGACAAATTACAGACAAAATGGAGATCAATTTTTCAATCTCTTTCCTCTGATTCTTCCTATCATCTGGTCAAATCTTTTCATGGGGAGGAACAATCCCCATGATCAGCTCAGGCTTCTTCATCCTTCACCATTCAATCCTCAAGATCAAATCCAAACATTTGTTATGCTACCCCTTCACAAATGTGTTGTCATGAATCTATAAATACAACGTTCTAAAGAAGGAAATGGATCTCAACTTTATGCAAACTTACTCTGCAAAAACACCAATTGAGCAATTAAGCATCTTAGCAATATAATTATCATTTAGCAATAACAATCATAGCATTTTATAATCATAATCATGGCTGCATCTTAGTTTTACTGTAGCTTCTTTCATCAAGTTTCATGTCAGTTTAGATTACAGTATCTTCATTTTATCAATTAGATATCATCATATAGGATTAGATTATTGTATTTAGCAGCATCTCATTCTCTAGATTGACATTTTAACAATCATAGTGTTTACCAAATCTAAGAGCCCCGTGACTTAATAAATCTTTGTAGATAGAGAACAATATGACGCTTTCAAGATTTTTCCTATGTTAATTAGATTAATTATTGTTGATTCTCTTGATATAATGTCTTATTAAGAAGCACTTGTTGTTTGTTATTTTACTCATTACTTATTCCACACTTACAAAAATATGTGTCACATTCTATGCCTCACATACTATAAGATTAAAAAAAAAAAATTGAATTTCATGAAGTTTTGACCAAGTTAAGGTGGTTAGAAATACAAGTTTTTATATTTTTTAAAAGTTGTAATAAAAAATTCATAATTAATTATTTACTTGGAAAAAAATTACAAAAAAATATGCATCACATTAGAACATGAATCCTCTACTTATATCTAAAATCTTATAAAAAAATATTATCATTTTATTGTGGTTAGGGTGGTCAAACAAATACCTACTTCTTATTTTTTCCCTGAAAGTTAAGTGCTACTGCATTGAAATTTCAAATTTTCACCAAATAGTTTTTTTAAATAAACCTAGTAGTTTATAAACTACATTCAATTTGCTACATATTCTATTCTTATATATTTCTAAAATAATAAAGATAACTTATTCAAATTTTTACGTCAAGTTGCTTAACTCTAATTTTTCTGAATTTTATCGCTGCTTAAAGGCCTATTTTTTTCATGATGATCCTGCACATACCCAAGCATTTGGAACGTCGATAGAGAAAGTCAAAAAAATTAAATGTTGGTTGGCATTAGCATTAACTGTTGTATGGTTTCTCTGTGGTGACAATGTTTGCAAAGTAATAAAATAGTCCATGTTATTCTTGAAGGATAGTTGTTATTTGTCTAGACCTCAATAAGGATTTGTTACAATGGGAGGCTGTATATTATGTGTCAGATGAAACAATGGTGAAATCCTTATTGAGCCCTAGACAAATAAAAACTATCCTTGAAGCCATACAAAAATATCCAACAATGCCTTGTCGAGAAGAACATGAACTATTTTATTACTTTGCAACCATTCCCACTGCATAGAAACCATAGATCAAATAATTTATTCGAGGCCACAAAACAACAATAAATAATTTATTTATGGAGAATAGCATAAATTGTTTTATTAATTTGACAAACAAGAACAATTTCAATAAATGCACTATGCTACTCTTGAATAGGGAAAATCCAACTGTCAATCAAAACACAAGTACCCATTCTTTTGTCAATTGTTGCAACAATTTTGTACTAATGGAAACAGGTCCAAGCCATGCCAAGCAACAATAATTTTTTGTGGAGAAGTTTAAGTATAGGCCTACAAAAAAATAGTAATTATCTTATGAAAAGAATAAGTATAGGAAGGAGTATATATGAATGTTTTCTGCATCTAATTTCACGTACATACATCTCTAATTTCACAAACATACATATCTACACATAGGGAAAGTAAAATGAACAACAACAAAAGAAATCCTATTCTCCATCCTGCCTTATTGGGTCATGGAGCCCCATAGGCTCTCACCAAACCCCCGAGCAGGAACATACATTGTCCACCACTATGATCAATGGTGAAACTAATATTTCTTATTACACTTAATATAAATCCTATTATTGTAAGGATGCCTCTTTGAGGACGAAACAAATAACAACTATCTTTCAAAAACAATAAACATGGGGAGCAGTATATATGAATGTTGTCTACATCTAATTTTACATACATACATATTTGCACACAAGAAAAGAAGAATGAAACATTACAAAAGAGACACATACCTTTTTGTGTGTATATATATCCAAGCAATAGATTCCTACATATGCATCCAATGCATGCAATACATATATTTGTAGTTGCAAAACAAAATCTACACTGATATATATGTATCCGAAGTTAAATGCACATATATACACATTGTTGATTGTTGTTGAATTGCTCCAAAAATATTATTTCATTTATGATTTCCATGTAGTGGCAATGGGTGGAAAGCAATAAAAGAGTCTACATATACGCTTACAAAGGAAGATATATAGAAATATATATGCATCTAAAGTTATATGTAGACAACACACATATATATCCATAGGTGGACTTCAAACATATGAATGCTAGCTACATCTAATGTTAGAAACTTACAGATCTGCACATAGGAAATGTAAAATAAAACACAACAAAATGAGGCTTTCTCTCCACCCTACCATATTGGTTCATGGAGCCTCATGGGCTCTCACTAAACCCCTGAGCAAGAATATACATCATCCACCACTTTGATCAATGGCAAAATCAATGTTCTTTATTACACTTAATATACAACCTATCATTCTAAAAACTCCTTTTTTGAGGCCAAAATAAATAATAAGTAAAAACGTGCATTTAACTTCAGGTTCCCCATATAATAAACATGGCGAGCAATATATACAAATGTTGTCTAGATCTAATTTCACATACATACATATCTACACAATGTAAAAGAGAAATGAAACACATCAAAATAAACACATACTTTTTATGTTTATATATTTCCAAGCAACAGGTTCCTACATATGCATCTAGCACATGCAATACATATATATGCAGCTACAAAACAAAAGCTATATATATATATATATATATATATATATATATATATATATATATATATATATATATATATATATATATATATATATATGAAGTTAGATGCACATATATATGCATTGTTGATTGTTGTTGAATAACTTGAAAAATAAATATTATTTCATTTATGGTTTCCATGTAGTGGTGATAATTGCAAAGCAATAAAATAGTCCACATATACGACCACAATAAAATTTAATATTCTAAAGTTACCAAAGCAATTAAATAGTCTATGTTATTTTCAATAAGGCATTGTTGACTGTTGTTCAGTAGCTTCAGGTGCTATGAAGATTGTGAGCCACCACTATGACAAGTGTTTTTGCAAACAACATACATAGATATCCACACCAAAACTTGTCAATAGATGCAAGAACAAATATAGATAAGTTTAAATCTAGATATATATGTTTGTTTCCTGAGCAAAGGAAATAAACATCACTTGGCATATCTTGTGACAACAACATTGCTTCATGTATGGGATGCATATATTGGTGATGGTTGCAATAATAGGTTTGATTCAAAACTTAGTAGAGTAATTGAGTAGTTTATGTTATTTTCAATAGGAAATTATCCAGTGTTGAGTTGTAGCTTGAGTTGCACAACATACATAGTTATCCACACCTATACTTGTCAATGCATGTGAGAATATATATATGTATAATTTTAAATTTAATTACATGTATCAACAAGTATAAATGTAGATATATATGTGTTGTATGCATCTTTGTTTACATACATATATATGTGGCATGGATTTATGAATGGAGAGCCAGGACCAGTATATTGAACATTCAACCAATATTAGAAGATTAAAAGCATAGTCATGAGAATGAAATAAGTATGGGTTCAAGGGAAAAAACATTATAGTCAAGGACCATATGATATCCATATGCAATATGACTTTATGAATGGACATGCCAAAGTAGTAGAGAGAATATTTAAGTAGCATTAGAAGATTATAAAGGACATATATGAGAATATTCTACACTGAGCCATCAAGAGAAGTTTAAAACCATAGAATCAAATGTCAAAATTTTGATTACATTCTACATTTTAATCATGTACAATGACAAATTTTAATAACCTAGACTCAAGCTAAATCACAAAAGTATTGTGCAGTTGGTAGACCACAATCATGATTGAATGACACATAGGAAATATTATAACAATTACATTATATATTTTAACCATGTGCAACTATTGAATGCCAACATCATAGCTAGCAACAATTATGGAGAGATAAAAGTACATGTGGCAATCAGAATAGACAAGAAGCAAAAAATTATAATGATATTTAAAATCGAACATATTTATATATAGATAAACACATGACATCATAGATATGTGTGGAAAATGAATACACACATATACACACTAACACATACATATAAACTATCAAATTTTCATGCACATATGCATAAAAATGAATTATAGACACATATATCTACATAGATCTAGATATCAAGATGTTGTATGCACTCAGAAAAGTACTGTCAAGGCAATAGTGAAATATATTTAAACTGATGCATTTTGTTATGCTACATGTCCTTTACAAGCCAATGGAAGACAATGCAAGATAAAGTGTGAAGACTCTACAAAAAATATATAGTACTGTCCTAAATTCCAGACAACCATGGCTAATTGTGACTTTTGGTATTTGTTGCAGCTAAAGATGGAAGTCCACACGGGTGAGATTTGGGTTACTGCTTTTGATGAGGCTGCAACAAGCTTATCGTAGATGCCAACAAAACAACTTTATATGTTGCAATACAAGTCTTCTGGTGCAATGACTGCTCAATATGTTATCAACAGTGTCACCTACACTTCTTTTTTTTTCACTGACAAATTTGGTTAGCTAAGCCAAAGCAATGAGATGTTGAGGACTATGGCATGACTCTAGAAGGAGAACACGACTCTAGAAGAAAAAGCAGGGGAAAGAGGCAACACAAAACAAACCAATTATTGGTATCCGATATGCAGGCACATAGATAACTATACATGGTTGCAAGATCACACCAACTTCAAAAGTGCATATAATAGATGAATATGAAAGGAGGGAAATGTCGAGCAAGAATCAAACAAAATTAGATTTTTGTTGAATATAAACAAGGAAGAACATGGAAATGTTGAAACATCTCAAAACTGGAACCATTTTTTTCCTAACACATAGGCTACTCCCAAATGGCTAGCAAACATAAAGGTAAAGGACACATAAATAGCTCAAATATAAATAAGTTAGACTATATATGACAAGGAATGCTAATTGAAATAAATAATTTTTCGTAGTTCATTGGATGCACACATAAAAGAGCCAATGCAATTATCAGCAGCAAAAAGGAAACGGGTATGTGTAGGATCATGATGGGCCAAAAAGTGGCAATATGATGGGTATTTGTAGGGTATGTGGCTGACGAATTTTTGTTTACCCAAAATTGATGAAATGAAAAGGGTTTTTAAAGGAGACTCTCATCTTTCCACTAATATAAATTATGCTTTACTTTGAATTTAATAAATATTTGTTATTCATTTTTTATTTGAATTATGAGTAAAGTCTTAATTGATAGGTTGATTGAAAAACATCTCAGAGCTTCAAATGGTATCACATTTTTGAATCTGAAACATTCGCTACATTCTATGCTTCACA
>VDFB02148390.1:0-22237 GCA_007258455.2 Sequoia sempervirens | reverse complement strand
TCTAGATACCTCTAGCATTATTATCTTATCTGTTGGGTACTTAGGCAGCCTATAGGGGTATGAAGAGAAACCTTGCAGCCTAATGTATGAAAATCTTGGAAACTGTATAAACCAGCACCCATACCTTTCGATCAGCTCCTGGGCATCCCTAGAGATTCTGTGATGCAACCTCTCCTGAAGCAGCCTCGTGATGTACATGGTGAATGAATCGTTGACACGCTTGTAATAGGTTGTGCTCGACAGGTGCAACTGTGTACACGCCTCATGGATTTTCAATTGATGAGAGCCACAACCGACGGGTTCCTTATAAGAAATCCCTCTGTACCTCGTCATTCGTGCCAACATGTAAACAAGATAGGAGCTCATGTAAAACGCTTTAGTCCTCCTCAGGCTCAGGAGCTGCTCATGTATATTATCGCTGATCATCTCAGCCCAATTGACATAATCCTTGCCCTCTAGCACCAGGTTGATGTAATAAAACATCCAAGGCTCGAAAATATAAGACTGTGGGCAACCACCAACTCTGCTCAGCATCATGATAAGATCACAGTACTCTTGTTTCAGGTCCTCCGCTATGATCTGTTTTGGCAATTTCGCACGAGATGGCTTCGGAGTGCTCATCCAGTGAGTGTTAATTGTATCCATGCATCGTTCAAAAGAAGAAGCATACATCCGCTCCGCTCGCTCCCTGGACTTGTAAATCATGTTCCTATGTACCGGGATCCCGAAAGCCTCACCAATGGCTGCCGGAGTGAGATTGGCAAGCACTTGGCCATCTGGTGTCATGATCGACCGGTGTTCTTTCTCGTAGCAATTGGCGCACTCCATTATAAGCTCTGAGCACTGAATGGCTGGCGGAAAACCAGCAGCTGCATATAATCCACTCCGGACGATGTTGTGCGAAGTAGCTGAAGCCCGATGACTTCCAATTCCAAACAGCCTGTTCTTGAAGGTCTCCAGGTTGACAGAGCCCAGGTTAGTATCCGTCAACTTGCCCAGCTTTGAAATGAACTTCGACTCCGGCATGAATGTTTTGCTGAGCTTCTTGATCATAGCCTATCTTGAGGCACCATTGTCCTTTCCGGTTGTCCTTGCTTCAGCCATCTGCAACATAACAATCATTCATCAGCAATTAAATTTAATAAAATGATACATGATATAGGGGCTGCAGTCGAATTCTAGAAGCTGCAATAACTCTCGTGTTTGCAAACCTCAGCTTCTTCTCTTGAATAAACTCGAATTCCAACACTTAGAACAGATTTCTAAGTGGGCTCTAATGACTGTACTTCACAATCCTCAATCAGCAATTTGAATGACTTTGTATCAGCAATTAGCAAACAACAAACTAGCAAGTTCGTACTTCTAAGTTCTCAGCTATTTTACTCACTACAAGGCGTCCCTCAAATGGCAACTTCAACTTAACAAATCAGATTTCAGCCTCAACACTAGCAAGGCCGTACCTCTTCTACTTCAGCAATGGCGTACCTCCTCCAACCAGCAAGTACTTCTCAGCAACTTAAGGCGTACTTCTCCCAGCAACAAATTTAATCAACTCTCAAGTGCGCCTCCTCAGCAAACTCAACTTCTCAGCAAAATTCAAACTTCAGCAACTCACTCAGACTCAGCAAATTTTGAATTCCCCCAGCTTCAGCAACTCACTGCAATGCTTCACCCTCAGAGCAAGTTCGACTTCCAGCTGTGAAAACAAGTGAAAAGCATCTTCATTTTATAGCCAAAACTCGAATTCTAGAAGAAGTTAATTTTAGCCAGTGCCATTAAACTCCACTACTCCACTTCAAGAATTCGAATTTTCCCTCTCTGGTGTTTCTGACACTTGTCTCCAGTCGTCGGGAATATTATTCTTCTAGAAACTTGACTTTGACTGGCGTTTTGGATTTTGCTTTCGAAAATTTAATTTAACTCATCTTCTTTTAACTCACCAGCCGGAGCTCTGTCACTTGAATTCGAATTTTGACTCTCTTCTGCTCTGGAAAATTTCATCTTCGAAGAATTTAATCAAAATTATCTAGGCAACTGACTTCAGATTCATCGTTCGAAGAAAATTCATCTTGAAAGCACATTTTATTCAAATTTGCCTTAGAAAATTTAAAATTCTCCCTTAGGAAAATTCACAATTTGAGCATTGATTAAATTCTCCACTGAAAAGGTGTCGGCGAAGCTTGAAAGACTTGGAAATCCACCATTCATCACGAACGTCTAGTACCCAGAAGAAAATTTTCGTCAGAATGTCTCGAATCCATGGGTACCCAACAAACGGGTTCATTTAATTTTTCGAATTTTGAACCTTAGAAAATATTATTTCCATCATTTTAAATTGATTCTTCGCTCGTGATCACTCTTTGTTGCTCTGACTTCTTGAAAAATTTGAATCACCTTGCAATATCATTGTCTCTGACTCCATCACTGAGAAAAGTTGCTCACTTTTTGGAAAATTTTATCATCTGAGTTCTAGGCGTATTTTCCAAGGAAAACAATTTTGCCTTAGAAAATATTTAAATCATCTCTTGCATTTTGAGAACTTGCCTTAGAAAAATTTTGATTGCCAGTGGAGAGGAATTTTTATCAACTTCATTTAGAAAATTTTATTCATTCCCGGCACGCCTTGCACATTTCATCTTCACTTCACACTTGGAAAATATTTATTCAAAAGCCCAACGCCTTAGAAAATTTAAATTTCACGCCTTAGAAATTTTTTAACACTTTATCACTCTAGGCGCACAACACTTGACATTTTATTCTCAATGCCTTGAAATATTTCAACGCCTTAGAAAATATCTCTAACACCTTATAACTCCCTTCAACACAGGCGCATATCACACTTGGGAAATTCCAACGCCTTCAAAATATTTAAAAAAAATCATCTTAGGCGCCTTACATACTTGGAGAAAATCACGCCTAGCAAAATTTATCTAAGGCCCACCACCTTGGGCGCATTCTACACATGATGGAGGATAACGCCTAGCTTTCACCCTGAATCCACCACGCCTTGGTAAAATTTTCACCTTATTTACCACTTTTATTTACCACTTACAATCCAAACATGGGCGCATTTCAGCCTGGCAAGAGGATGACTCTTCGCCTTCCCATCTTTTGTCTTGACATGCACAAGTTTGGGCGCATTTTAGCCCTTGAGGAGGATAAAAACTTTGACCTCGTTGACCCTCTCCTACTTTGGGCGCATTTTCATGCTTGTGAAGGACGAAATTGTTTGACTTGTTGACTCTTCTTTACCTTGGGCGCATTTTGATGTGTGTGAAGGATGAAACTTCTTCCAACATTCTTGGGTGACTCTTCGCCTTCCAATTTTTGTCTTCACATGGCCTAGTTTGGGCGCATTTTGGCCTTGGAGAAGGATGAAAAACCTTTGACCACTTTGACTCCTTTGTGTTTTGGGCGCATTTTGGCCTATGAAGAGGACGAAGCTTGCATCTTGGGCGCATTTGGATGGGGGTGGTGGATTTTTCATACTTAGAAACTTTTTCAACTTTTTCCTTCTTGGGCGCATTTTGCCCCTGCTGTAGGATAAACCTCTTTGACTTTTGTTTGACTTTTCTCACCTTGGGCGCATTTTGCCCTGTGTGAAGGATGAACTCACACCTAGAAATTTTTCATGCCTCCTCAGCTGAGATGGGCGCATTTCCCTATGCCTGCTGGACGAGACTCCAGACTTAGACGAATTTTTACCATCCTCGCCAGCTTACGTGCCCTGCTATTTATAGTAAGTCCTCTGAATTTGCACCTCTGAAGCTCGGATCAACTTGAAATTTTGAACGTAGCATCCTCCTGACCCTGTTAACCTGTCGGCACTGCCATTTTTAGTCACCCTGCTATTTATAGCCTGTTTCTGAAGGTGGCTTACTATAAATAGTAAGCTCTTGTTTCTGATAGCTCCCAAGCTCCGATCGAGTTGAAATTTGGATGAGGCGATCCTCACCACGTGACCTATTGGCTGACACTGACGCATGCAACTGATTTACTATTTTTAGCACGTTTCCAATTTGACTTACTATAAATAGTAAGTGCTCTGTTTGACCTGAAATTTCACCAGCAGATAGCCTGAAGGACACTGATCGCAGTGGTTTACACCGGATTTTGAAGATTTTGACTTTTGATGCCTATTTTTAGGCTCCGAAGCTGGAAACCCTAATTCGCTTTGCATGCATCCCAAATGAACTCTGTTTGCCTTCATTTCTGCGACATTGCGATCAGCTCGTGAATCTGAACTGCTGGGTGGCGGCTGCCGGGACATAGCTGCTAAAAATAGCAAGTTCCTTACTGAGTGAGAATCCTTGTTTGCATGTCACACCATCGCGAAGCTCTCAAAAAACCCATCAGGAATCACCTGATATGCAAAAGAAACCTCGACACGCAAACCCTAAAAATAGCCTCGGAAGGCTGAATCCTGAAAGTGGTCACCTCAGCTTGCATGTTATACCATCGCGAAGGTCCCGAAAAACCCAGAAGGAATATCCAGACATGCAAAGAAAATCTCTGCATCTGGACCCTGAAATTCGTGCTGGAAGCCAGACTGCTAAAAATAGTAAGTTATCTGTTTTCGCTCAAATTTTGCATGCAAGCAGTCTGATATACTCTGAGTGCCGTGTGATGATCGGAATCTCAAAATAGCTGACGAACTGCCCTGAATTTCACACTTACTAAAAATAGTAAGTACCCTGAATTTGATGAAAACTGGCTGGAAGCCTACTGGATGTCTGTTGACAACAACATTAAGTTCAATTTTCAATTTACTGACTTTACTTGACCTTGGACTGGCCAGAAACGATGAAACCCTAATTTTAGACTTGGCCAATATTTCGCGTTTAAGCTCAATGACGGACACAACCCCCGAAAGACGGACACCAGAAAAGAGACAGAGAGAGAAACCCAAGCCAAAAGACCGGAACGGAGCAAAATTAAGGGGGTCCCCATCTTGAATGGGGCTGGTCACACCGTAAAACCCTAACCCTAACTCCTGTAATGATAATTCCAAGAATGAGATAACCATGTGTTAAGTCAGCAAGTAAACTCAAGACTGAAAGTCGAGTTAACTGCTGCTCATGACTCAACCCTCGAAACTAACTACAGGTTCCAACTGGCAGATCACTCCATGTCAACTCGGTCTAACACTTCGACCAAGAACTCATCAATCTCTTTGTCATCTGGCACTTTGACGCTGCCCAAAACAACAGTCTGCTTCTTCAGTTCTTTGCCACTTTCTGTGATCGTGTGCATGCCATCTTTACATTCTTCAGTCGCCTTCCTGAGACTGGCTGCAATCACTGAAACATTCTCTAACCTAGGCGCCATTGGTTCTCCTTCAAGGCTGTCACGAATCAGCTTCTTGAACTCTGCTTGTACTTTGTCCAACTCAACATACGTGCCATCTTCAAGAAGATAATGACACGGAATTTGAACAACGAAACCCCTAACAAGTGCAAGTACTCCAACCACATCATCCTTGAGTGAAAACAACTTGGTAGAAATCTTCTCACATATTTCCATCCTGAGAAGGTGTTGCTCTCTCCAAGTAAAAACTTTGTCTTGATCCTCAACCATCTCCAAAGCATCATATGCAACTGACAACTGAGACACCAGAACACGGTCCTTTGCCAAACTCTCTACAACGGCAACCTCAAGCAATTGAATACCCTGACGGAGTTTATGTGCATCGCTCCTCAACTGATACATATCTGCAAGAAGACGCCGACTTGTAGCAACTAAACTTTCAACCCAGTTGTCCAAAAGTCTACCATGACTTACTAACTGATCCAGTTTTCGTTGTTCTGCAGGTGTATGCTGAGGAAGAATAGGTGCTCTACTCGAATTTCCATGAACAAGATCAGAAATGTACTGACGAAGTTGACTATTTTCAGCCTTGAGTAAGGCCTTATCTTCTCCATCCTTCGTGATTCGCTCTTCAAGATTATTAGTGACGATCTTAAGAAGAGTCACATCTGTCTCTTGAGTGGTCCTGCCTAGATTTGCCTTAGTGAATGTAAAGTCACCAACTTCGACTTCATCTAAGCTCTTTCCCTATGGAGGAATTGCAACTTTGATAACAATCTCTGATTCTGGAGTCTTTTCAATATGCACTTGTTTCTTTATCTTCTTGTTCGATCTTCTTTGATAAGGTTCACCGAACTCAGATAAATCAAGGTTGTATGACGGTTCACGCCTCTGTCTTCCCAAAGACTTTTCGAGCCAACAAGACTGAACAATATTTTCAATTCGAGGAGAGACTGTCCCTGATGTATCAACTTGTGGTGATTCAGGTGTCTCCGATCTAGCTTGAATTGGTGTCTCAGGCTCAGAATTTATGTCAATAGGTTGTATGTGAGGCGAATTAGGAGGTGAAACGTGAGGCTCAGCCTGAATAACTGTCTCTACTGGAACCTCAGGAACATTCTCAACTTGTTTCTGCTTCCTCTTACCAGTAGCTCTTTTCCCCGTGTTTCCACTGAGTCTAACCCCTTCAGGAGGTATTATAATAGCCTTGACTCGAGGTCTTGCCCTAGAAGTAGAAGGCAACGAAGAGAAATCCTTTGGCGGCTCTGCTACAGGAACTGACTTCCGCTTCCGTTTGCTCTCCAAGAACAACTTGCTAGTCTTGATAACTGATCTGGAAACCTCCTCAAAAGAAGTATTCTCCTTAGCATACCAATCAGGTGAGCGAAGTGGCTGCCGAGCAACTTGATCCTTAACATATGAATTGAGAAGAACTTCTCCATCATCATCCGATAGACCATCAACATCTTCTGATAGGTAATCAGAGAGCTGACCAATAGTGAGTCTACAATAGTGACGACGACGAACCTTGAATTCATCTTCACAATTAGCCCAGAAATCTTCAAGTGTTGGCGTATGTGCAAGCCCTCGCTCTAACCGATTTGCATAATGACCGAGAGGATCATAGGAACGCCTCTCAGTATAAGTCTTGAGTTTGAACCTTTCTATCTCGGTAGACATAAACCTGGCATCTGTTGCTGCATTGCATGTGAAAATTCCCAACGTGAATGGAAAATTTGCCGCAGTCTTATGACGACTACAAAGAAAGAAATGAACATGCTGCATCTGCCTGAGGAACTCCATAAAGATAATCTTGTCTGACGAGTACCTTGGCAACATCAGGGGCTCTCCAACATATCCATAAACTCGGATGTATGTAAAAGTAGGGAACTGGATAAACCAATCCGCCCAAGTCTCCATCGCTGATTTGGCCTCGGTAGAAATACGAATGTGCATCTCGTTGTCAAGATCTCTAACGGTTCTCATGGAAAAGTGATCATTCACTGCTCGAAAGTCCTGCTCGGATTGAGAAAATTCCAACTGAGGATAATACTCATGAACACGCTGAACACCGAGAGTGCCATTAGTTTTAAGAAGCCCGAAGCTACCTTGAAACGCAACCAAGTAAACCAACTAGGATATCATATGAAACTCATGATACTTGAGAAAGTAATTTGTTGATGTAAGCAATCACTAATCAACATAGCCCAGTCAAAACGCTCTGTACCATCAAGAATTCTGGTAATCAGGTAAAACATCCATGAACGGAAAGTGCTCGCATCTGGTTGACGGGCAACTCGGTTGAGTAAAGTTATCAAAACAGCAACTTCCTCCTTGAATTCACCACGACCAACCTTCTTAGGCATGTTAGTCTTCTGAACTTTCAGCCACTTCTGAGCCACTTTCCTCTGCGAACGTTGTTGATCAGCATCCCATATCTTCTCACAAGCTTCAAGAACCACAGTAAAGTTATCTGAACAAGGAGGAATAGCAAAACATTTCTCTATGTCCTTTGGTTTGATACTGCAAACAACCTTCCCATCTGCTAATATGATTTGACGTGAAGATGAGTCATAATGCTTGATGCAAGCAAGAACGAACTCAAGATCGAAAGTAGTAACAGGGATGGATGCTGCTGCCAGCAACCGGGAACGCTCAAGATTCCTTAATGAATTGCTGCTAACACCCTCCAAACTGCTCAGATTGACCACTGGGTAAACATGATTCAGGTCTGTATCTGAAGTTTTGATGAAATTATGTGCAAGAGCCGATTTCACCTTGTAATCAATGAGATTGAACTGCATTTTGAAAATGAGGACTTTTGACTGTAAAGTCGAATATACTTGAAGAACTTTCTGAAAACCTCTGGACAAGGCTAAAAATAGCCTCTGACAAAAGAAATTTTTGAAGTTTTTCTGGAACATGGGTTTTGTGCACAACTGAATTCTGAACAAACCCAGATAGCTGAATTCTTGAAAAAATGTGATTTAAGCCTACATGCAAAGAAATTCTCGGAAAAAAGCACAGAGCTTCAGAATGAAGGCTATGGGGCAATTTTCTCGAAAAAATCTAAGACGTGGGTTTTGCTGCAAATGCTGAAATATGCGAACCCAGATGATCAGATTTTGAATGTGTTGAATTTCTTTGACATGCGAAGAAAGTACCTAAGGTGAGAAATAGAAGAAATAAGACATAAGATAGAAAGGTTTGCTTGTCTGCTTCTGAAAAATCCGCCAACCTCTACCTTGGAATTTGATGAAACCTGCGTGCAAAGTGAAAATAAAGTCTAGAATCGCCTTCCTCTGAAAAATCTGAACTCGTTGCTATGAAGAACGCTGAATTCGGAGACCCGTAGCACCTTTAGCTTGCTGGTCGCTCAAGAAGAATATGAACTTCGAAGCCAAAGATGATGAAATAATGGACGCCATTGCTTGGTTAAATAGATTTTCATTTATGAAATTCGCATAAGGCATGAAATCCTTGAGAAGTGCGCTTGGCTTATGATTGGACCTCATTCCAGTTAACTGAAACTCAGATATGCTAAATAAGTCGCCATGCATTAGGGTTTCCCTTTTCAATCTTCAGTTAACAACTTCATATGGTTTGACTTTAGTTGACAATCTATATTAAGTTCGCCATCTTCAAACTTACTTTAGATTCACAAATTTGAACTAAGGCGTCCCTTTTGATAACTAAAGTTGGCAATAAGAGATTCACCATATTTCATGCAATATATATTCTAAAAATAGCGACCCTTTTCATGACTTCAGTTAGCCTTCAAGAAGTGAATGCGCCAACTTCACATGCTTCAACTCTAAAAATAACAACCCTTTTGGAACTTAAGTTGTCATTCTTTATAAAATGCGTAGCTTCACAAAACTATGCTTCATCCTAAATATGGCGACCCTTTTGATAAGTGAAGTTAACAATCTAATGCGCCATACTTCACTAATTTATGCTTCATCAATCATGCCGTCCCTTCTTGAACTTCATTTAACACTTCATGAAGCGACATCTTCACACAAACTTCACAATTGCAACCAAATTCGCCATGCATGTGAACTCCAGTTGACATTCAAGAATAATCTTCAGTTAAGTGAACATGCAATCAAGTTAACTCAACATGCAAGGTAGTTAACTCGACATGCGAATTGAAAGATCACTCAACATGCCAATATATGAACTGAAGATGATAACCCAGAAAACGTTTAGTTTAACTGCAGTCAGAACTCCAGTTAAGGCGTCCATTCAACTCTTTTTCGAAAATCCAACTTTGAACTCTTAAGGCGACTTCCAGACTTAGCCAAATTTCATGAAAATTTAAGTTAAAACCTCTGCCGGGACCTCTGTTCATTCTCTGACACTAGTTGATTGACTTCTCCGATTGGCTGGCTGACAGGTGCATCGCAGAGCTGAGTAAAAACTGATCAAAAGGTATCTTGAGACTGAAAACCATAAAACTGACATCTGAAGGCTCAAAAATCCAAGCGCCTTTTTCAAAAGCTGCGCTTTTTCTGAGATAGTCAAATTTTGACTTCTGCATTTCGTACAAAGGGAAAGATAAATCCTTCATAACTTCTGTTTTACCAACTTTCAGGACTGGATGTCAGGCTCACTGCGAAGCTGGCTTCATTCTGCATGACAGCTGCAAAGGCGCATTTTTCCAGAAAACATCATCTGAGGGATGAAAATCAAGGGCCCCCTTTTCAAAAGTTGCTCTTTTTTCCTTCCAGACTTGGCCATTTCTGGATCTGACTAAAATAACACAAAAACTCCGACTGCAAGCTGCTGAGTCATCTACTGATCTGACGAAAACAGGCAACGGAAAGCTAAGCGTAACATGGACACATTGAACATCTGATATCATCAAAATGAAAGCATTAAAGGCTTGAAAAGCTCAGGCGCCTTTCTCAAAATGTGCTCTTTTGCTTTTTCCTCTGATATTCTGACTAAGATTTGACCCTACATTTGACCTCAGGTTCAGACACTTCTGCAACTCAAATTTACCCACTGATGGATGTGTCGCGAAGCTCGAACAAAAGTGAGACAAACATCTTGGGTGGTATTTAGCCAAAAACCTACATTTGGCACCTCAAAAAGATGGGCGCATTTTCCAAAAGTTGCGTTTTTCTCCAGTGTTAGTCAATTCTCGTCTTCGCCTCGTTTTGCACTATATCTTCCACAACTTGCTCGAAACAGGTCCATTTGACAGGCTTGATAGCTCACCGCAAAGCTAACGTGATGCCAAACAAATGTCTGTTGGAGGTGACAAACCCAAAAAACAGGATCTGAGCCCCTAAAAGATAGGGCGCCCATTTGAAAATGTGCTCCCTTCTCCAGAGAGAAAATTTTGGTGATTTTTCTTCAGATTTTCACTTTTCTTTAAATTCCTTCAGTAACAGACTGACATTACACTGACACCAACTCCATATTTGAAAACCCCAAAAACGACCTTCTGATATCACTTTAACAAGATTAAGACTCAATTAAGCAAAATGCCTTAGTGAAGCAAAAATTTTGGTTTTGGGTACAACATTAGGCTCCGTCTGGTGACCATGTCGGATATTTACGGCATAGGAGATCCCTAGAATCTCAGTGTTTCGTAGACCAGTGACTTTATAAGTTGGGTATATGGAGTCAGGACTTCCCTAATCACCTAAAACATTGAAGTTCCTAAAAACTTAACCTAAAAATCACTTAAAACAAGACTACTTAAATCACCTATAACACGACATAACATCACAGAACGGGAGAAACAAAACAACATAACGATAAAGCATAAAAATACTTACAAAAATATTTACAATATGACTCCTCCCCCGGAGGGTTGAAGTGCTTAAGATACTGCCCGCTATAACGAAGCGAGAAGAGCCTTTCGTCCTGATGTGAGAGAATATAAGTGTTCTCTCCTGTAGATTCATGAATCTGGAAAGGTCCTAACCATAAGGAATCAAATTTACCATGCATTCCTTTTGGCTCATGCCTTTTGTCCCACAAAAGGACTTGATCTCCAATTTGAAAGTTTCTGTGACGAGCCTTCTTATCAAAAATCTTTTTCACTCTGTCCTGGTGCTGAGTGATTTTATCAACAACCTCTGTCCTTTCCTCTTGAAGTTTCATCAAGAGCAAAATCCTCTTCTGAATAGGATCACGAAATTCTTCATCTTCCACTGTAGATGCCAACTGCAAAGCAGACAACTCCAAGGTAATGGGTAAAATAGCTTCTGTACCATACAAAAGTATAAAAGGCGAGGTGCCAATAGCTCTTTTAGGAGTTATACGACCAGCCCAAAGGGCGTCATACAACTTAGTATGCCAAGCTCACTGATTTGACTCAACCAACTTGCGTATAATTGTGACAATGTTCTTATTGGATGATTCGGCCTGTCCATTACCCTGAGGGTAATAATCTGATGAATGAGACAACATGATGTCGTGATCAAAACAAAAACTCAAAATCTCCTCTGACAAGAAGCAAGTAGCATTATTAGTCACAATTTTTCGAGGAACTCCGAAGCGAGAAATGATATTCTCCTTGAGAAAGCTACAAACCACTTCGGACGTAGCTCGTTTAGTAGGAATTGCCTCAACCCATTTTGTAAAATAATCTGTCGCTGTAAGGACAAACACATGCCCCTTACTGGAAACTGGATTGACAGGTCCTACAAAATCAATACCCCACTACTGAAATGGAGCATCAATGACAATTGGCCTGAGTGGAAAAGATGCCAATTTCACTTTACCAGCAAACTGCTGACATAACTGACATTTGT
This sequence comes from Sequoia sempervirens, assembly GCA_007258455.2. Classification (NCBI taxonomy): domain Eukaryota; kingdom Viridiplantae; phylum Streptophyta; class Pinopsida; order Cupressales; family Cupressaceae; genus Sequoia; species Sequoia sempervirens. Next base: position 10,157 of record VDFB02148390.1, on the reverse strand, counting down.
ACACCCAATCATATGCGTCACGAAACATAGTTGGCCAATAAAACTGTGCTTGTAGAATCTTAAATGCAGTGACCCTCGATGAAAAATGTCCTCCACATGCCTGATTATGAAAAGCTTCTAACAACCTTCACTGCTGATCCTTGCCGACGCATAATAGGAAAGTTCCGTCAAGGCCACGCTTGTACAGAACGTTATTAACAAGCACGAAATTCTGTGCTTTCAATTTCAGTGTTCTTTTTTGCTGTTTGTCCATGTGACGTGGACATTCTCCATACGTTGAATAATACCATAAAGGTGTGTACCATTCTTCTACAGAATTAACAAGTAGGACCAAAGGAAGGTCCTCTTCAACTTCTTGTTCTGAATCATTTCCACCATTGCTTTTGAACTTGCGATCTCCATCTTCTGCCAACAATCTGCAATGACCTTGCCCGCGAACAAGCTTGGTTGGCTTGATCTCCAGATCATATTCCTGAACTCTCGCGATCCAATTCCCTCTTTTCGTGCCCATCTCCTACTGGGTAAGCACACTTTTGACTACTGGATCGGTGACATACACCGTTGTATGTGAATTCAAAAGATAAAATCTGAAATTCTTGACAGCTCTGACAACAGCATACGCATTCTTCTCGATCTGGGAATAACGCATCTCAGCATCTTTGAAATTAGCACTCATAAAAGCAATAGGAGATTCTCCCTCCTTGCTGAGCTTCTGTGTCAGAATGGCAGACAGTGAATGTTCTGACGCATAACAATAAAGAATAAAATCCTTCTGAAAGTTAGGCCGAACTAACACTCGTGCATTAGCAATAGCTTCTTTAATTTTGATAAAGGCCTGTTTGCCTTCGTTCGTCCACACAAAAGTAGACGTCTTTTTCATCATGGCTGAAATCTCCTTCGTCAGCTCTGAGAAATCAGGTACAAATCTTCGGATAAAGTTAACCTTACCCAAAAAAGAATGCACCTGCGTTTTACTTGTAGGGAGAGATAGGTTTTTGATTGAATCCACCCGATTCGGATCTATTCTGGTACCTTCTTTGGAAACGATATGACCAAGTAACTTGCCCTCCGTCACCGCAAAGATTGTCTTCTTTGGATTCAAAGATATTTTATGATACCTACATCTCTCGAACACTTTCACAAGGTGTGAAAAGTGATCACTCCGTTTATCTGAAAAAACGGTTAAGTCATCAAGATAGACGACTATGATCTTATTCCTAAGATCCCCAAACGCTAAATCCATGGCTCTCTGAAAAGTAGCACCGGCGTTGATAAGACTGAAAGGCATCCTCTCATAAGCAAACGTTCCCCACGGCGTGGTGAAAGCTGTCTTGATCTGATCTTCTGTCATGTCCCCATTTTTGACGAGCATCAGAGTTAATTTAAGATTGTATCAAGACCCTCGTAGGCTGAGTGGTTAGAGAGATTCCGTTTGAACTTCGAACGGTTAATAGGTTTGATCAATTGAATTTTCGTTTGGGAGTCTTTTTTTGCGTAATGAGTTCACGGGCGTGGGACCCGCACTTCTTTTAGCGGTATGACTTTAGCGATTCGGGATCCTTATTGTTCGCCGACTGACGAATAGTAATTGGATGAGTGACGAGAGAAATATTAATATTTAATTGTATTAATTAAATATTAATTATTTAATGATTATAATATAAAGTTATAATGTTATATTATAACTTAAGTGATTCTTCTTGAGGGGTGCGCCATCATCAGAAGGGGCCAAATGGACATTTAAAATAATATTAAAATATTTGGCTGAGACTATTGAAATGATAAAAGAATTAAAAGTCAATATTTTAATAAAACCCTATTCTTGAGGAAATCGCACTTTTCAGCCATATAGTGCATTTGCCTTGGGAATTGTGCCATTATGATATTTTATGAATCGAAAATTGATCAGTCTTTGCCAGAGAACGGAACCTTAGGGTTTGTGTTCGAAATTCTTGGAGAATGAGCCATCTCCATTGAATCAGTTCAGAGGGTGTGAGATATCACCCGATTTACTGCCAGTTGTGAGATTTCTTCATCCAGAAGAAATCACAGAGCTTCAGAGATTATTTAATTACAGAGCGTCAGCATATTAATCCATTCAGAAGGCATTCATTCATTCAGGCGTCCATATTCTGGAGATTTGGAGGGTTACAGAGAAAGCTGTACAAATCATTTATTGCTTGCTGCAGCCGTACCAGTCACAGCAGGCTGTACTTCTTAGGAGAGCCGTACTTATTCAAGAGGCTTGATTTATTAAGTCCATTCAGAGGTTATCTCAACTGGAGCGCCTATCTCTTCACCATCTGAGGAATCTTCAGAGAGAAACATATTTGCATTGCTTTTCATTGATTGCTGTTCAATCTCAGGCCGTACAACTGTACCAGGGCCGTACCAGCAGAAATAAGGCGTATTTAATCTTGTGAGCAAATCGTTGGCATTGAGGGTTGCTTGTCGTTTCCAGTTTGGGCGCTCACTTCTCTGGCATCATCAAGGATCATTGGATATAAGGAGAAACGGAACTACATTTCAGCCATCCTCATTGTGCATCTACAGCCTGCTGTTTACCAGGTTTTTTCTCTCATTAAAAAGGTGTATTCTTTAGTGCATGTTAGCAGATCCATATTGTATTGAGCTCAAATGAATAATAGGTGAAACGCCTTCATTCTATATGGTATTTACTATGCATATTGGTCACCTAGCATTTTTATAGAATTTATTATTCTTATCAAGCAAAATCGCCTTTTACCATATTCATGCAAAAATTCAAAAATTGCAAAAAAACCAAAATACTTCAAAAAGATTCAGAAAACTTTCAGATTCAGGATTAGGGGAAACTTAGGGTTTCTACAGTGGTATCAGAGCTAAATCCTGCCATCCTGAGGGTTTAGCCGTCTTCTGCAGCCGGAACGGTTTGGGTCTTACCAGGTATTATTCTCAGGCGAGCGTTGGTTGACAGGCAACAGGGTTCGATCTGGCAGCCGGGAAACATGGCTGACAGAACTGACAGGAATTACATAACTGATAGAACAGTTAATCTTAGAACAGAGATTCCTCACAATAACAGAGGTCAGGACGGTGCAGAGGTCTTGCATGCACTCAGAGAACTTAGTGCAGGTCAACGGCGGTCAAATGGTGTATTACAGCAGTTGGCAGATGCACTTCAGAGACTGGGTACTCTGAGGAGATCGTCACCACATCGTGACGATGACAGGAGTGTTGCAGGTTCACGGAGAGCTCCTAGGACAGTGTCACGGACAGCAGATAGGCCTACTAGGCCCACTTTCACGAGACAGGAGCCCGATGAGGCTATATCAGGTGAGAGGCATGAGGGTTTTCGTTGATACATTTAGGACAGCGAACGATGAGTGGCAGTTAGTATCACCTGAGATCAGCGAAAGGATTACCATTGACATAACACCACAAAACACAGAAAGAGAAGTAAATAGCATGTTCCAGGAGTATAGCATTCTACCGCAGAAAATTAAAAAGGAACTTCCTTTCTTGAGTTTCATGGATTTGCACCCGAGACTTTGTCATAAGACAGAGTTGGCAAGAAAGGAATATCTCACTATAGCTCGTGAGCTGTTTACACCTGGAAGGGATAGAGATTTGGTATCTACAGACTCCTATAAAGAATGTAGAAATTTATATGATGAGTTTGATAGAAGTGCTGATTTAATTCGAGAACACACTAGCACAGCCTTGGGTAATGATTTACCTACATCGTCCTTGCAAGAGGTGGCCCAAGAAATTTCTACCATGGAGGCTACTTCTGATTTTTATGACAGCGATGATGAAACTTCGCGTGAGCATGAGCCAGCAGCTGTTTCACAGATGCAAAGTAACCCTATTGAGTTGTCACGTGAAGAAACTCAAGAGTTGGGTACTACAGATGCAATTGGTGTTGAGAACTTATATCATGGTGAGTCTGATTTTTCGGATCATGTAGAAACCCTAGGTTTCCCCCTGACACTGTTCTGACTAATATCTTAAGTTTTTCTGACGTTTTCTGAAGTTTTGTGATTTTTTGCAATTTTTGTGTTTTCAATGCAATAATGGATAGTACGGCTTTTACAGAAAATAATAATAAATTCAATAAAAATGATTGTTGAACAATATGTATAAGAAATATAGCAGAGAATGAAGGCGCTTCAACTTTTATTCATGATAGCTCAATACAATATGATTCAACTGGCATGCAATAAGAAATAATGATTTTTATTGTGAAAAGAACCTGTTTTTACTGGTACGGTTGAAGGTACAAAACAGTATGGCAGAAATAAATGTTCTCCTTCTCCTGCTATCTGATGATCAAATATAACTCCAGCACTGTGGGCGCCACCAATGGTGAAAGGATGTGATCTGAAGATAGGCGTATGTGTCAAACAAGGAAGCACGTCTTTTATTTGCTGGTACGGCTTGTCAGAAAAGTACGGCCAGCTGCTGTATTAAATGTAACTTGTACGGTCTCCACCAAAATTTATTTCCAACCCTCTGGAATGGTGCGTCCAAGCTAATAGATGAACTCTGAATACAGAACACTGAAGAATATCTGACAATGGACAAATCTCTAAAGCTCTGTAGTTTTCTCTGAATAAGAAAACCTCTGCTGGCAATAGATCAAGTGATATTGCACTCTGAATTGCTTTCCGTTGGAGATGGCTCGTTCCCCAAGGCAGTTGAACGCGAAACCCTAAGTCTCAGGCTCAGATCAATTTTCAATCTCAAAACTCAATAATCTCATAATGCACAATTCCCAAGGCAAAATCCACTAATAGGCTGAAAAGTGCGATTTGCTTGAAAATAGGGTTTCATTAAAATATTCACGTTTTAATATTTTAATATTTTCAATAGTCCTCAGCTGAATATTTTAAATACTTTAATAATCACTTTTTGGCCCCTTTCTGATGTTGGGCGCACCCTTCAAGGAAAACACTTAAGTTATAATATTAAATTATAACTTTATATTATAAACGTTAATTAATTAATATTTAATCAATACGATCAAATATTAATATCTTCCTCGTTTCTAACCCGATACTGATCCGTCTGATGCACGAACTCTGAAGTGATTCCTGATGCCGCCATCTTGCTAAAAAAGTTGGTCCGCATTAATCGCCGGCCAGAACTGCTAAAATATACTTCGCAAAACGCTTCCCATCGGTGCACAACGTATAGACAATCAATTAACTCACGACTAAGCCGAGCCAAGCTCCGGCGACCTCTATCCAAATTATCGGCCTACGAGGGTCGTGGTGATAGGCCAATCCCCACCGAGATGTCACCGAGAAGGATGACAATTGAAGCTTGGATTATTTCATGTGCTGGCTCCTTTTGAATCCCTAACAAAAGATCAAGCCCCAACCTGAATTGTTCTTCATTTTCCATCTCTTTATCAGGCAGTGTTTCATTTGTTTCAATTTCATCAAGCAATTCTTCCATGAATATGAATAATGGATCAAGTGTTGATGCAAAATGTATTTCATATTCTGCCTCCATCTTGGTAGCCCATTGATCTTCAAACACATCATCTTGCCTTAAGCTTCTTACCATTTCTTCCATCTTGTTCATGCAGGATTGAATTTTTTCATCGAGGACCATCCCTTCTTGAAGCGTACAGGAATCGCTTCCTTCTTCACGTTCTTCTCCTTGAGAGAATGAACATCGAAAATTTCTCACACCATCTGTACTTTGAACTAAGTCCTCCACTCCTGGCGCTTGATGGTCTTCAATAACCCACAATCTTGCACATTCATTCACTTCCGTATGCTGACAGTTGCCTTGGGTGGTTTCTCTCCCTTGGATATATGCCATTGCTTCTTTGATCTTTGCTCCAATAGCCTCTTGTTCTAGCGTGATGTAGGAACAATCTTCATCTGCTTGCTCCCTAAGCCCATTCACATCATCCTGTTGTGACTCATTCTCCTTGTTGTTGGGTGATGTTGAGGTTCATTCTTCATTTGGCGCTAAAAATGTTTGTGTGGCATATTCAATCCATCCTTTGTCTTTGAAGAATCCATATGGTAGTACTGGTAATCCAAGGTGACTTCTGGCGAAGTTGATGGCTACTTAAAATGTTGTGCAAGTGAACTCTGGATGGGGTGTGTTGTGAATCCGACACCAACGAGGGAGCAAAACACTTTTCAAGGGATCATTACCAAGTTCCATCTGACTTTGGATCGCAAGTATGAATCTTGCGAAGGCTTCATCCACAACTCCTGGAAGGCTATAATCATCAGGTTCTACATCTAATACTCCTGGCTTGGGGACATCCCAAAAGAAAATTTTCCCTTGGAGAACAAGCTCTATCCTTGAGAGGAATGTTAAGCAACTAATTTCTTCGTGCTGGCAGGTCTCATGAATTCAACATCTTCCTGGCAAAGCAAATTTAGACAAATTCTCGGGCCACAGTTGTGCATTCAATCTTTCATGAATCCGAGCAATATCCACAAGATGGTCTTGAGAGCAAGAAATATGCCCATCCATTGAGAAATCTCTTTTTTGATTTTCCATTTTTTTATTTTTTTTTTATTTTTCAACTTTTCACTTTTTTTGGATTTTTTAACATAAGAGAGATCTAACATATCTCCGATTTGAAACTTCAAAGCTCATACTGTTTCCTTCCAACCTCTGGAACAATTCGAAGCTCGCCCTCCTTCTAGCGCCAATTCTGTTGATGTGTTTTTCATGACCGCACCAACGCAGAATAAAGTCGCCAATGGCTACCCTATTCTCTCTTGATCAAAGTATTCTGCATGCTAAGATTGCAAGAAAGTTCATGCATTCAACTCCAAGGTTCTTTTAATGCAAATAGGCTCAGTTGGCTCAATGTGATTTGTTGGTATTTCAAGGGGACTTACGGAATTGTTCAGTAGTAGAGGAAGGGGGTTTCCACAATTCGACAGATTTATCAATGAAGCACAGATTTCCTATTTTCACCAAAAAGTACTGAATTGAAATGGTGCAAGGTTAAGAGAGTCTAAATCTATTCTAAGGCGTGGGATATGGAGCTCAACTTCAGCGAACTTCAACCAAACTTCACATTACCTCACGTCGGACAGCTTCCACAGAGTCGGTGCAATCTTCAGGGGAGGTGACTAAAGATATTCAAACCACCGCTTGACATGAAGATACCATCACAACGATGCATACCATCATTCAAATTGTGACTGAAGTTATGTCCACAACGTTTCAAGTTGACCACACAAGGCGAACACACCGTCAGTGAGCCCGCTAGTGGTATGGATAAGCAAAGCTTGCTTAGATCAAACACCACATTCCATTATTACTATCTACTTGCATGAAATTTACCCGACTTTAAGCTACTATTTGAATCAGAAGGACGACGAAACCTTGCTAGCTGCTCACAACAAAAGACGAAATTCACCATCAATGACAACTCCTTTTATTGAGAGAGTGTTCACAACAATTTCTTACAAAGTTTTCAAAGGGAAATCTTTCCCTCTTCTTCAAACTATCCTATCGATCTATACTGAACTACCTCTAAGCTATCACCTAGTTGTCTCTCTATTCTAATCTCTGATCTAATGTCTAATTCTAATTTCTACTGAGATACAAATGAGGGGGACTCCCCCTTTATATAGTTGGCCAAGTCCAACGAACGGCTCTGATTACAATCGGCTGCGTGGCCCAGATTGTGCCACCTCAACCCTAAACAAGATTCGCCCTAAAAACCGCCACCAAGAGGAGTGGAGTAATAAATGAGCCATTAATGGCCACCATCTTCTAGAAGATTCCAGCTTTGAAATGCATTCACACTGCTCTGTTGTTCGCGTTCAGCCAATTCTGTTGATCGCTTGGAGGAGGGTAAAAGAGTCTCTAAGATTGCCTCCTCAGATAATAAAATTTGATAGAATCTGGAGTTTAACTACTCTTCATCTTCTTCTTGACCTTGTTCTTCAACTTTGCTCGAGCTTCCATTCTTTTCTCCATCTTGAGTTTTGAAAACATTTCCTCTCTGTCACTGTCTCAACACTTAGCCATTTTCTTGCAACTTTTCCTTCCTTCATGATTTATCATCTTGGACTATTTGCTTCATCATCATCGTTTGGTCTCGACGTTTCTCCTGCAAAACAAGCAAGGAGAAGAGCATTAAAACACTTCATAAATTCACTTTACTTACCTGATTTTCACGCTCTAACTTCCAAGCGTTCATCGCCTCCACTAGCCAACTTCTGCCTTCTTCATGATTCTTCATGCCTTAGCCAAATTTTCAACCCATCTTCCTCAAGGGCGTATCATCTTTGAGAAATTCATTTCATTAGCTGCGTTATTGACGATTTTATTCATCTCCGGCCCAAGAAGATTGTCTTCACGAAGAATTTGAGCAAATTCACCTAGGCAGTTCCTTTCAAATTCATCGTCTGGAGGATTTCACCTTGAAAACACAGTTTCTTCACATTTGCCTTAGAAAATTTTTAAAATTTCCCTTAGGAAAATTCATCAACCTGGTGCCCATTTGAAATCTTTATCACAGAACCCTCGACAAGCCGTGGAAGACCTTAAAATCCATTCCTCATCGATAATCTTCAACACCCAGAAGAAAATTTTCTTCAGAACACATCGAACTTATGGGTGCACAACGAACGGGTTCATTTAATTTTCTTGAATTTCGCACCTTGGAAAAAAAAAAAAAATTTAACAAATTTGATTCCATTCTTCATATCTGTGAAGATTTCTTGTTGCTCTAACTTGAGAAAAAATTTATCAATTCTGTGTAGCTAGCATCATCTGGCTTCATCCACTGACAAAATTCACTTGGACTTTGGGAAAACTCATCACTTCACCAGACTTAGGCGTTTTTCTCCTAAGGAAAATTTCTTCGCCTTAGAAAATGTTTTAATCACTCAACACTTTTCAAAATTGTCTTAGAAAATTTTACTTCAACTTCAATCATCTTCACGTGGTGAGAAAATTTTTCATCAATTCACTTGGAAAATTTTAGTGCCTTGATCACATTTGTATGTCATGGAGAACATTTTTTTTTAAATAGCATATTTCCGATCTTCACCTTAGGCGCACCTCACACTTAGAAGAGAATATCTTATTTCCACGCCTATCATATTAATTTCACCACCTTGCATCTAAGGTGCATTTCACTTGTTGAGGTGGACTTGGCTTCCAACGCCTTAGGCAACATTCTCCATTATTTCCTAGCATACTCATTCTTTATTTACCACTTTTCACTCCACACTCACCCCTTTGCATGGCACATATCACATAGGCAAGAGGATGGGCGCATTTTGCTTGTGTAGAAGGAGGAATCTTTTCAACGCCTTGACTTGTGACTCTTAAGCTTCACCATTTTTGTCTCCACATGCCCTCTTTTGGGTGCATTTGATGCCTGTAGGAGGATGAATTTCATACTTCGAAAATTTCATGCATGTTATGCTTGAAGGTGGGCACATTTTACTATGTGAGGAGGATAAACTTTGTTGACTCTTTGACTTTTTCCAGCTTATGGGCGCATTTTGATGGGTGAGGAGGATATCCTCAACATTTAGAATTTTTTTTTATTTTACTCCACCAACTTGGGCGCATTTTGCCATGGCAGGAGGATGAAACCAATACTTAAACATTTTTCATGACTTCCAGCTGGAGATGAGGTCGCATTTTAGCATAGCTACAGGTTGAAGTTCTTTGACTTTCCTTGACTTTCCGCCACGGGCACATTTTTAGCCCAGAGGTGGACCAAGCTCGCTAATTTAGAATTTGCCATTTTACCTGCACTAACTTCTGGCTGCATTTTGCCAGTGGCAGAGGATGAAACAATACTTTCGCAAACATTTTTCATGACTTCCAAATTTATGAGGATGAGGGCGATTTAGGGGTGCCTCGCAGGATATTTTCAACACTTAGCAATTTTTATCACCTACCAACTGGATGAGGGCGCATTTGAGGTAAGCAACAGGATAAGAGTCATCACTTAGAATATTCTCAGCCTTTGCCAGCTTCTTCTTCCTTGGGCGCATTTTGGGGGTGCTGAAGGATGAAGTCCAATACTTAGCCATTTTTTTCTTTGTCTTCGCCAGTTTATCCATGCCCTACCATTTATAGTAAGTTTCCTGATTCTTGCATCTCTGAAGCTCAGAACGATTTGAAATTTCAAACACTGCATCCTCATGACCTTGTTACCC
>VDFB02148388.1:0-29053 GCA_007258455.2 Sequoia sempervirens | reverse complement strand
TGTATGTGCGACCCTCGGAGAATTGTCTCATATGACGGTATTGTCCTTGATTATTTTGGCTGTTTTGGTTGTTTAGGGGGACATTGGTAGGGGTTGTCAATATCGTCGTTGATTTGTTTTGCGGTTGAACCCCTTTTAGAGCCAGTACAAGACCCATAGTGTTTGCAGCCTTGGCATCAACAACACTATCGTTGGTAACATGCTTATTTTTGACCCAATATTTGTTTCTATCAGTGGGAGGATTTTCATTTGTGTTTTTAGGACCGTACTTTAGCTCTCCCTTTGCAATAAGGGCTTTCTCTATCTGGACACATTTTTCAACTAGGTCCATGAAGGTTGTGCAACAATGTACTTGCAATGCATATTTTAATGGTCCTAGAAGTGTTTGAATGAACATGTCCACCTTTTCCTTTTCGGGTATGTCGATGTGACAACGATTGGCTAGACTTCTCCATTTTTGAAAGAATGGGATGAATGTTTCACCAACATCCTCTTGCATGAGATTGCATAAGCTAGTAATAGAGGTGTCCATGTCAATGTTGTACGCGTAACTTTTTATGAATTTTTGTTTAAGTTCATCCCATGTTTGGATATCCTTTTGAGTGGAGAACCATTCAAGGGTAGGACCTGCAAGACTTTTAGAAAAGAGTCTCATCAAGTATGTTTGTTCATAGGCGACGTCCATACAATTGGTTGCAAATTCTCAAACATGTTCGATAGGGTTTGTCTTTCCTTTGTATTTGGTAAAATTAGGTGACACATATCCTGTAGGAAATGGTGGAATGTATAAGTTCACGTTGAAGGGATATATAGATAGATCATATGACACTTATGATTTTTTGCTGGATATTTGTATGTTTTCTATGGTCTTCTCTAGACCCATCAATTTTGCTTGTAAGGCACTGATTATAGGGTCATTTGTGGTCCCATACATAGGATTGATTGGTATGCCATAGGTCCCCATTTGTTGTGAGTGGATGTTGACATGTTGTTGAGGTGCATGTTGTTGTGGCATGTATGATGTGTTCTAATTTGCGTGTTGTTGGTATTGAAAGTTTGGATTGAGGGTATGTTGGTGGGTATGAATATGGGATGAGCATGTTGGGATGTATCCCCTAGCCATTTGGGGAATATGGTGACGATGAATATTTTGATGTGTGAATGATGCCATAGGTTGTGTGTGTTGACTGCCTTGTCCAAATTGTTGGGTTTGTACAAGGGGAATGGTTGTATTTTGTCCTTGGCAGGGGATGGCATTTAACTGTGTTGACGTGTTAACATTTTGTTGTTGTCCTTGAATAAAGATACGTCTTTTGCCTCCACCCAAAGGATTTTGTGAGATACCAATGAGAGGATATGATGAAGATATGCTCATGGTACTAGATGTAGTTGTCAATGGAGGATTTTTTATGGCTTGATGATTCCCCCATGGCATTTACCGTAGTGGTAAAGAGAGGATTGGAATAACTTGCCCACACTGCTGAGGACCCAAAGGTGGTTCCAGCCGATTGTGACGGTGTTGTGGATATTGTGGGCACTGTGATGGATTGTGATCCTCTAATGGATGTAGCATTTATTGAATTGGAGTTGTTTGGAATGTTGGAGGTAGCACTCATGGTCATTGCGACATTTTGCGAGGTAGCGTCAAAAAAGTTATTGCTTGTGGTGTTTGGAGGTTGACCACTATTTGACATTTTATGCGTATTGTTGACGTTATTGGCAGGAGATGTCGATCTCAAGGTATCAATGTCGAACCCATGAGGTAATTTAGCACCTTGACTTAAAAGTATGGCCAAATATCTGTCTCTATCATATAAGACCATTTGTTCTACAAAGTAGGCCGCCTTTGGATCTTGTGCTGCTACCTCTAGGTTTTCCTCAAGTATTTGTCCATATTCATCCTTACGAAAGAATGGTTCAAAGGGGCTATTTGATGAGGATGGTATGGTCGTGAGAGGTTGAGTATTCGTGTTGCTAAATGGGTCGTCCAAAGTACAATTTGGGTCATAAGTGTGATTGGTGACATTGGAATTAGAATCTTGTCCAAAGTTTTCCATTTGTCTTTTCTTTCTCTGGATTCTAGTTTCCACCATAAAAGGGAATTGCTCAAATGAGGTAATGAAAATGATGACAAAATGTAAGGATGATGCTAGCCTATGTTTTTTTGTATTTTGAGGGATGACAATGCAAGGTGATGACTAAGGAAATGATTGATGCAAAATGACAAGGTTGTCAAAGCCAAAGTGTCGAATGAGGAATAAGATGGTAATGCCGACAAAGGACTAAGGCAATTATTGCAAATTCTAGGTTCAAAATGAGGACCAGAGGTGGACAATGGAAAGTCTAAGTTAAAAAAAATGATGATTAAGTTTGGACAATGTTTGGAGAAAGGTTTGTCTAACCACTCTAAGCTTGACGTATGTCTCAATTTAGGTTATCCAAAGGACTTGGTAAAGGGACTAAATGACAAGGTAAAAATGATGAGTGAGTCTGCCTAACTAGACTGTTGAGTTGGAGGTTCTCACAAAAATGATCGAAAAGAGGAATAACGACTATGTCCCAAGATACCCTAATTTTGAAAATAATGGTCTTTGCAAAGTGAGGGGATTTGGCCTAATCCAAAGTTTTCCAAGATGAATCCTAAGGGAAAAATGACAATTATGATGCCTAGGGAATGCAACTAAAATATAGAAATTTTAAACCTATGGTTAAAGTGCAAGCTTATGAATGCAAATGATAGATGTTTTGAGCAATTTTGATTATGGTTTCTAACAAATACTTTTGAAAAAGATGTTTAACAGTAGGCCAAGATGTTTGGACTCAGATTCTGGTGTGAAACAGGGTTTACTTTGTTGATAGGAAAATGCATCGTTACAAGCAACAAATGTGTTGCAGAGATCAAATGTGGCTCTGGGAATGGAAAATGTGGTTCAGTTTTGCAAATGCGGCTTTACAGAAGTCAAATGCGGTTCATTATTTTGAATGCGGCTTTAGAAAAGGAAAATGCAGTTTAAGACAAGCAAATGCGGTGTTTGGGGAAGCAAATGCAGTTTATCAGAGCAGATGCGTTGCGAAGTTTGAAAAATGCAGTGCGACAGAGGGAATGCAATTTGACAGATGCATCTCAGTATGTAAAAAAGTCAAATTTCTGATGTGGTTAAAAACCCAAATTGTTGAAAGTTTGACTGTTTGTTTTGAGATGTTGGAGTGTTGTTTGTTTTGTTTGAGTAACTAGCAAACACTTGGCAAGCATGATATTTTGAAAAGTAAACAAGCACACAAGAGAACAAGTACGATCCTAGGTTAGGCCATGACAGTATTCGCTAGACTCCACATGGGTTTCCCCAGCCGCATATCAGTAGCATGTGAATCCAGAAGCTTGGTTGCATAGGCTCCCCCTTACAGTGCACTCTCTTCTTAGGCCAACCAAACTTCCAACCCCCATGAAACTCCCATGGCAGATTGATCACCTCTACTAAAGACTACGAAGACGTGGAAGCCTTCACACCGACTGGTGCTGTACTAGCAATAGAAGGTTTTGGGCTTACTACACAAGAGTTTTTAATTTGGGACCCCCGTTCGAGTGGCCATACATGGGGCAAGAGATTAATCACCGATTAGGTGGCACTCCAGCCTGAAGAGGTTAAGCTCAATAGGGTTTATGGGAGTACTAATCTGTCCGTATGACACATCCACACTCGTAATCTTAGTTTTTCCCTTAAGATTCACATTTATATACCAGTCGGGGGTAGCTTGGCTTTAGCTCCATTGCAGGTTTGAGTTGCGTTGGGGTGATGAAATCCCAAGGAAGGCCCAATTTCTAGAGGCAATAATTGTTTCTCTTACACCCAGGATAACATTACTGCGCAAGGGGAAAGGACACTCCGGTTATTGCATTAGGGTTACACAAGGATAAAGTGGGTCTGGCTTTTTGATCACCTAGTTTGCACAAGGTGAGAGCATACTCGCCTACCACTTTCAAACACAATCAGAAACGAAAGACACGTTTATTTTAAGTGCACCAAAAATAAATGTTCCTAAACTAAAAATCACAAACAAATGGTTTGAAAGATTAGTCTTTGACAATTGTGGTTGTAAAATTACATGTCAGTAGTTTCAACAAATGCCTTTGACCCATGAAAATTCAAATGCCATACGCTGCAAACCAATATTAGTAACACGAAAAACCTATGCTAGAATAGAAAAAGAGAATGCCAAAATAGGAAAGAAAAAAAAAATAGAAAACAAAATGCAAATGAAAAATAATAGAAATCAAAAAAATAGAATGCACAAGGAATAAAGAAATCACCAGGCAGATGCGTTGTAGTAGAGCGAATGCGCCGCGTCCTGATAGGAAAATGCGACTCGTTATTGTCAAATGCGGCTTTTTGTATTGCGAGTGCATCACCTCAGAGTGATTGCATCGTTTTATAATTTGAATGCGTTGCGACACATACGATGCGGCGTGAGAAAACTCAAATGCGTCGTTCCGTACCTCTACCTGCAAAAAAGACATAAAACAAAAAAAACTGTACAAAACAAAAAAAAAGAACAGTCGGGTTCACCAATGTATCTAAGGGTCATTTTTCTAAGGTTAGATTATCAAATATCAAAGCATGCAAAACCCAAAGGAAGTAATGAAGTGCAAAGGAAATATAAATTAAAAACACAAAATGGAACAAGCTCACCAAGTGTCTTCAATCTCCATGGTTGATCTTCATTACACCTTCTAACTTGCTGAAAGATGCGTTGCCCTCAGATTCAATGTACAAGCAAATTGACAACAAAGACTATGTCCTACACAATATTTGAAGGATTTGGAATATGACAAAATGACTCTAATGCCTAAGACAATTATGCCAAAATCATAAACTGAAAATGCAAGCATCTATGTATTGTTGTGAGTATGTGTAAGTGTCTAAGTGTCTAAGTGTAATCAAAATTGTGAGCAAAATTGGCATTTTATAGAAAATGCAATTCTGGACGGACAAAGGAGATTGAATTTCATCAAAAGCCTAAAATCAGAGGACAAGATTTAATGTGACAAATCCTAATCAGGGTTAGGGAAAAATTATTAAATGAGTGGTTGAGATGTCATTTTAGAAAATCGAATCGGCGGTGGAAAATAAATGAGATAATTAGTCAGAAAAATAAAGATTTTCGAAAATAAAAAAGATAAAGACTATTCAATTTGTGAGATTCAAAAAATCAAGAAGATAAGAGTTGAACTGAAAAGCAGATTTGAAAAATCAAGAATCTACTCGATTGCTTGATTTTTGGAAGATTATTACTATTTTGAATTAAATTAATTCAAAATATGGATTTTGTGTGATAATAAATAATCGATTTTTAGATTATTTACTAAAATGAACTGATAGTCAAGAATGTAAGATTATTTTAAATAATTTCATTTATTTAAAATGAGGGAAATGCTAATTTTGACAATTAAATAATTAAAGATAATTATTTAATTTAGAGGATATGATTAATAATTAAATAAATTAATAAATTCATCTAATTATGAGAATTAGTGACATATTAAATAAATAAATGAAATTGATTTATTTAATAATCAGGAAGAATAAATGAATAAAGGTAATTAAATAAATTAAGAAATTTATTTAATTGTAAGAGGATAATAGATCATTAGTGACGTTTTTAATAAATAAATAAAATTTATTTATTTAATAATCATGAAAAATGAAAGGACATGAATTAATTAAATAATTATGAATTATTTAATGAATAGTCGAATGTGGACCAAGGACATAATTAAATTTCATAATTATGCTAGGATGAAAGTGGTAAAAAAAGAGCTTGCAGGCCTAGGTCATTTTTATGTGTCTACACCACCAAGCGACCAAACATGGGAAAACATGAGCCAAGAAGAGTCCAACAAACAATTGACCCAAGAAGAGATTGAAGAAGCTTATAGTGACCCAAAATTTTTGAGCATGATTGATCAACTTGTTAGTGTAGAACCTAACAAATACTTTTATGCACTAGCTAAAAAGGGGGACAAATTACCTCAAGGTTTTGACGTATCAACCATTGTGGAGAAAGAAACCAAAAATCCATTTGTATTTGGCATGCCCTCATCACAACAAACATCAAACATACCTCTTGGGACAACTACACACATGACTACCACTACTACACACATCCCAAGCATCTCAACATTTGGAAACAAGGAAGCCAATATCACTACACAAGGACAAATTTCACAAATACCATGGGAAAGACCTTCACAAACCCCCTTTTCCAACATACCAATCAAGGTGCCCTATCACAAGGTCACACACCTCTGATCCAAAGTACAAACCAAGGTCCTAAGCCCACACCACAAAATACCAATCAAGGATCCACATCACAAGGTCCTATGCCTATGACCCAAAATGCAAACCAAGGTCCTCACTCAAATTTCAAGGTGCCCCTATTGGATATTGTTGATATGTGGTTGTCATTGATGTCAACACTATTTCCATTAAAGTCTTTAAGGCTGTATATGTTAAGGATATTGAGAAAATTGTAATAAAATAAGTTGTAGGTTGTTGGTGATGCAGTGAAGCTCAGTATGGTGGCTAGCTCAGTATATTGATGATAAGAGGTTGTGGATTAAAGGGTTTGTTGAAAAATATATCTAGTTTATCCACATGAAGTTTCAGAGGTTAGTATGAAAATTTGATTAAGTTATGAGTATATGTGTTCTAATAGTTGTTCTGTTGCTTTAGTTAGTGTTCCTGAAAGAAGATGATGTGATTCTAGTAATTTGAGTTGTTGCGGATGCTTCTGTAGTGATTCATGATGCTTGTGGATGTTTCTAGATCATGCTCTATCTGTGTTGTTGGTCCGCATTGATCGTTGTGCTCACGATTGGAGATTTTCTTCTGTGAGTTCATATTTTTCATGATCATGGCTGACAAGGTGATTGTAGCGTGTTGTAGATCTTTGAGGCATAATTTTTGAAGGTGTTCCATATTTGAGGATGTTTTTTTGGGTCCTTACTATGTTTTGGCTGACATTGTTTGGTCCGCATTGATAAATTGTTTATTGTTTTGGGCCGACAGTTTATACACATTTCATATTTTGTTGGGTCGACATGTAGTTGATGTTATCCTTGGTTGCAGATATATATGATCGATTGTTTATACCATTTGAAGGTATGGTGTGTAACGTATGCTACGTGCTAAGTGAAAATAGTGTTCTAATCTTTCGAAGGAAGAAGTAAAGTGTGAAGAAGAGTTTATGTGCTTAATCAGAACTATAATCAGGCATTAGAAGATGCTATTTTCTCAGTTCAAAATCTTCTTGATGTAATTCGAATGTGACTGTAAGACAGTGAGTCCTCTTTTGGGAAGTAAATCTTTTGTATTTGAGTAGTGAGCTCTAGGAAGTGTGCCTGAATGTATGTGCATTCCCCATTTATAATAATTTTAACAGAGTATAATCTTGTGGACTAACCTCCACCGTGGTTTTTCCCCTAATAGGGTTTCCACGTAAAAATCTTGGGGTTATGTGTGTTTTTGAGGTGGTGATGGTTTATGATTTCATGTTTATTTATTAGATCTAAGAATAAGTTTAATAAGTATAATTTTTGTGACAACTAATTCACCCCATCTCTTAGTTTTCTGCCCTTGTGTTGCCAACAATTGGTCTTAGAGCAGGTTCCTCTAGAGAAGCTTGACCGCTTGAGGTGATTCGGGATGGTGACATATAAGAAGGATAGTCTGAGATTTGATGGAACTAATTATTCTCTATGGAAGAATCAAATGTAGTGTCATATGAGATGCATTGGTGAACCTTACTGTAAAATTACAAAGAATAGGTATATCATCCCATAGAATGGTCCTTCTACCGTAGGTGAGATTAAGGAAGCCGAGTACAATATCAAGGCTAAGGAAGCATTGTTGAGTGCTCTGACTGATTCTGAGATGATAGATGTAATGGAGCTGAAGATTTCTTATGAGATCTGGAAAAAGTTGGAAACTTTGTATGAAGGTGATACCCATGTGAAGATTGCTAAGCTGCAAAGCTTGAAAGGGAAATATGAAACCTTGAGAATGGGTGAAGATGAGAACACCACTTCTTTTATGCAGAGAGTGAATGAACTTGTGTGTAGTATCAGATGTGCTGGATGAACATTGGAAGAATCAAATATTGTTGCTAAAGTGCTCAGATCCTTGCCTGCTGCATACAAACTCAAAGCTATTGCTATTGAGGAGATCCAAACTGTGACAAATGTAACCAGAGACATGTTGATTGGTAAGCTTTCTACTTTTGAGTTAAGTGAGTTTGGTGAATCTCTTCCTAAGACATAATTTGCATTCAAAGCTACTATCTCTAGAAAAGATGAGCAAAGATATTATCTGGGAGAAAGTTCTAGAAAAAATTCCAAGTATGAGGAGGAAATGAGAGAGATTGAAGAAGAAGAGAGAAAACTAGATGAGCTTGAAGCACTTATTGTCAAGAGGGTAGCCAAAGGAGAAGGTAAGTATAAAGGGAAATTTCCTCTTAAATGTTTTTCTTCCAATAAGATAGGTCATTTTTCCTCAAGGTGTCCGAAAAGAGTTCCTAAGCCAAGACCTAACAAGCCTAGATTCCAAAGAAAGTGTTATTATGCTGCTGATGAAGGTGCGACAAATGATGAATCTGATAAAGGGAATTTAAGTGAGGATGAATGGGTATTTATTGCTA
Organism: Sequoia sempervirens; assembly: GCA_007258455.2. Lineage (NCBI taxonomy): Eukaryota > Viridiplantae > Streptophyta > Pinopsida > Cupressales > Cupressaceae > Sequoia > Sequoia sempervirens. Next base: position 20,359 of record VDFB02148388.1, on the reverse strand, counting down.
TCAAGGAAAATGATCACGTACCTACTGAATTTGCTAGTTGCATAAATGTGGAGAAAGCTCTAACTATCAGAGTTGAAGAAAAAGATGAATGGGTGATTGGTAGTGGATTCTCTCATCACATGACAGGTGATAAAAGTAAATTTGTGAGCTTGGAAAAGTATGATGGTGGTGTTGTAAGATTTGGTGATGACAAAGCTGGTGTAATCTGTGGTAGAGGATCCATTTCTCTTGATGGTAAGCATAATACTGATGATGTTCTATATGTGGAAGGTTTGAAGCATAATATCTTTAGTGTTGGATAGATGGTTGACAAGGGATACAATCTTCAATTCAAGAATGGAAAGTGTAGAATATTGGGGAGTTCTGGAAATGTGATTGCATATGGTACAAAAGAAAAAGTTAATATCTTTCACCTAAGTGCTACTAGTAAAAGTTGTCTGATTGCTCAAGTTGATGGAAGTTGGTTGTGGCGTAGGAGATTGTGTCATGTAAACTTTAACAATATTATCAAGATAAGTTCTACTTAGCCAGTGAGAGATCTTCCTAAGTTGATAAAACCTACTAATGCTATATGCAAGGAATGCCAGTTAGGGAAGCAAACTAGAGTCTTATTCTCAAGCAAACAACATTGTTCGAATGAAGTGTTGGAGCTTGTGCATACTGACTTGTGTGGTCCTTCTAGAGTAAGAAGTTTACAAGGAGACAAGTATTTCATGTTACTTATTGATGATTATTCTAGATTGATGTGGGTTACTTTCTTAAGGAAAAAATTTGAAGCTCTAGAGAAATTCAAGATTTTTAAGGCTATGGTTGAGACAGAGATAGGTCTGAAGATTAAATGTTTAAGATCAGATAGAGGTGGTGAATTTACTTTCAGTGAGTTTAATTCTTTTTGTGAAGAGCATGGGATAAAGAGACAATTATCTGCCCCGCGAAACCCTCATCAAAATGGAGTTGTGGAAAGGAAGAACATGACAATTCAAGAAGCTGCTAGGACCATGATGCTGGAAGGAAATTTTTTGCATATCTACTGGAGAGAAGCTGTGAGTACTACCGTTTACACTCTCAACCGGGTACATGTCAAAGGTGATACTGGTAAGACTCCTTATGAGCTATGGTTTGGTCATAAGCCTACTATTAGATACTTCAAAATCTTTGGGAGTAAATGCTATATCAAAAGAGATGAAGATATAGGAAAGTTTGATGCTAGAAGTGATGAAGGAATATTTCTTGGTTACTCTACTAAAAGTAAAGCCTACCGGTGCTACAATAAGAGATTGAGGTAAGTAATTGAAAGTGCTAATGTCAAGGTTGATGAAGACACAGTTAGACCATCCAGATCTTGTGGATATGATTCAGATGATCAAAATCATAGTTTAGATAAAGGAAAGAAAGTTTAGACTCTAAATCAAGCTCAGATCATTTCAGTGAATCTGGAAAATCAAGAGGAAGAAACTAGTGAAAGTACAAAAGTGAGATCACAAGAACCTGAAGTTCAAGAATACCCTAAGAATCCAAGGTATGTAAGACTAAATCATTCAAAAGATCATATCATAGGTGATAAGAACAAAGATGTTCAAACTAGGAGAATAATTGCAGAAGAATACTATTTGATCTCAAATACTAAGCCTAATAGTGTCAATGAAGCATGTAAAGATTAACACTGGGTGGAAGCAATGAAAGAAGAACTACTACAAATTGAGAAGAATGATACATGGATTCTTTTTCCTAGACCTAAGGACAAAAATGTAATTGGAACTAAATGGGTCTTTCAGAACAAACTGAATGAGTAAGGTGAAGTTGTTAGAAACAAAGCAAGACTAGTGTGTAAAGGATATTCTCGAATGGAAGGAATTGACTTTGAAGAAATTTTTGCTCCTGTTGCTAGGATTGAAGTTGTGAGACTATTTCTTGCTTATGTTGTTTAAAAAAACTAAAAGGTTTATCAGATGGATGTAAAGATAGCATTTCTAAATGGAGAATTAGAAGAAGAGGAGTATGTTGAGCAACCTGATGGATTTCAATTGACTGATCAGGGAGATATGGTTTGTCAGTTGAAGAAAGCATTGTATGGACTAAGCAAGCCCCAAGAGCATGGTATGCCAGATTGGACAAGCATTTGTTGAAGCTTGGATTTAATAAAAGGAACTGATAGTAATTTGTATTTCAAGATTGATCATGATAAAGATTTGATTGTTGAAGTCTTTGTTGATGATATCATTTTTGGAAGAGATGATAGTTTGTGCATGAAGTTTGCTAATGAGATGCATAGTGAGTTTGAGATGTCTATGATTGGAGAAATGAAATTATTTTTGGGATTGCAAATTACTCAGCTAGATAGAGGGATCTTTATATCTCAGTCCAAGTATGTGAAAGAATTATAAAGAAGTTTGGTATGGAAGATTCAAAGCCTTGGTACACCCATGGTGACTGGATGTGGAGATGATGATTCTCTTAAAACAAATCGTGACTAGATACAAATCCATGATTGGTGGATTGCTCTATTTGACTCAAACTAGACTTGATATCATGAATGTCGTATGCATTGTTGCAAGATTTCAAGCTGATCCTAAGGAATCTCATTAACAATTGTGAAGAGGATTTTTTAGGTACTTGAAGGGGACAGTTAAATTTTTCCTATGGTATCCTAAAGAAGATGACCTTACTTTGTGTGCCTTTACTGATGCTGATTGGGTAGGAGATTTGAATGAAAAAAGAGTACTAGTGGTGGTGCATTTTTCTTAGGAAAGAAGTTGATTTCATGGTTAAGTAAGAAGCAAAATGCCATTTCTTTATCTACTGCAGAAGCAGAATACATTGCTGCTACTAACAATTGTACTCAACTATTGTGGATGAAGTAGATGTTGAAAGATATTAGAGTTGTGTATGATGAACCTATTTCTATATTTTATCATAATTCAAGTGCAATTAAAATTTCTAAGAATATGATGGTGCATTAAAAAACCAAGCATATATCTATCAAGTTTCACTTTTTGAGAGAGAAGGTGAGTGAGAAGGAAGTTAGATTGGAGTATTTGCCCACTAAGGAACAAATTGCAGATATCTTTACCAAGACCTTGCCTAAGGATAGTTTTGAGTATCTCAAAGGGAAGCTAGGGGTGATTACCCCTCCTAATCAGAATTAAGATGCATTGAATTGCATCAGTCCTTGCATTTCATAGTCATATCTTGTGATCTAGATTGATGTTGTGTGGTTACTACTCAGGGGGAGTAGTCAGATGTTTATAAATGTGGTTCAAAGATTTTGTGGAGAAAGATAATGTGTATCTTTGTCATTGATGTCAAATGGAGAGAAGAGTCATGTGAAAAACTATGAAAGAGTTAAGGATAAAAAGAGTCAAAATCTAAGGGGGAGAAAGTGCTAAGAGAAAGTATTGTTCATGGTGTTTTTCACATCACGTGTTGCCATCAATTCCAAAGGGGGAGATTGTTGGATATTGCTGATATGTGGTTGTTGACAAGTATATCTAGTTTATCCACATGAAGTTTTAGAGGTTTAAATGAAGATTTGATTGATTTATGAGTATCCGTGTTCTGACAGTTGTTCTGTTGCTTTAGTTGGCGTTCCTAAAAGAAAATGATGTGATTCTAGTAATTTGAGTTGTTGGGGATTCTTTTGTAGTGATTCGTGATGCTTGTGGATGTTTCTAGATCACGCTCTATCTATGTTGTTGATCCACATTGATTGTTGTGCTCTATCACATCTCAATCCTGATGCAGGTTACTTTTGGCTTTGTGTGGATTTGCTACATGTTTTGTTGTTCCTGGCAGAGTAATGATTAATATGATGATGTTTTGGCGTGGAGATAAATGAAAGTGTTTATTTAAATTATAAAAAGTTGAATAGTATTGAATATGTTTTACTTTGAAAATGAAGCAAAATAGAGTAGAAATTTTTTAATTAATGTAATGTATTCCTTTATTTATATCTTAATATGATACTAATTCAATTATTGTTGTGTGCCTAAGTGCACTTGAGTTGCAGGAAGTTGAAGACCAAGGGTGTGATTAAGGAGAGGTGATTAGCTTCTTGACAGGACAAAGTAGGAAGACCTCTCGATCACACACACACACACACAGTTAGTTTCATATAGACTGCATTTAGGAATGTCTAATTTTTGTGTGTTTGTTTTGAATTATTTGCGAATTAAATAATAATTAGTAAATTAAATAAATGATGTAGTGAAAGCATAATAAAATAAAGGATTAAGTTTTAATTGAGGTTAATTATAGATTTTTGAATTAAATACTTATGCATTCTATTCTTCTTTTAATTTGTGTTAGTCTTGGAGTTAATAAGTTAACCATTAGTTATAAGATATTTATTTTTATTATTGAGTAAATATTTTCAAAAAGGGATTTACATGCAATTAAATTGAAAATTATTATTATTTTTAAAATCCATTTCAAGATTATTGTAGAAATGGAAAGGAAAATCATTTTTAAGAGGGGGAAAAGAGTTCCCGAGAAGGTAACGGTTCTTGAAAAAATTTCTTGAAAATATGCTCTACAATTTTACTCTAATGGCTGCCAAGAAAATGCTGAATCTTTTTAAAATAATGTGTTGAGAATTAATCTTGGGTAGATAGTGGAAAGTTAAAGGGTTGGAAAAGCATCTGGAAAGGAGGAAAGAAGAAAAGACTCTCAGAAAAACCAGTTTGAAAAGAGGAAAAAGAAGAGGTTGTCTGGAGAGCATCTCCAATCTCCAACTAGAAGCAAATTATCCAAGTTTCCATTCTTTTCTGTATGTCTTGTTGAAATATGAAAATACTTCTGAAGAATTTGAATGCAAAGTGTTTGAATTGTTTGCAAAAACTGTGAAAATCTGAGAAAATATTTCATTCTTTGAGTGCATTGAAAGAATTCGCATAATTTTACTTCTTCAGATTGGGGCTTTTCTCCCTATGCCACTGTGGTTCTTATATTATATTATATATATATATATACACACACACACACACCTCTATTTTCTGTGTGCAAATCATACATATATATATTATATACAATATATATATATATAGAATTGTTGAAGCCTCTGAAACTGTTGCATGGTCGGCTGCACAAGCGAATTCATGAAGTCTGTATTTGTTTATATGTTTTAAAAAAGAAATGTATGGGAATAGATCCCTAGCCCCCTCCACAATGGAAGGGGCAATGCTGTGAGAGGGAAAACCATGCAAATTCTGGTTCTTGGCTGGTGTGTTGAAAGCACAGTCAGCTTTAATGTTTTTATTGGTATGAATTATATATATAAATTATATACATATATATAAATGTATGTATATATATACATACATATACATATGCATAGACATATAGACACTGATTTTTTTATAAACTCTATTTTCTTTCACAAGATTATTGCTAATTGTCAATGGAATTGCACAGAAAATATATAAGAATAAATACATATTCATATATAAGTATATATTTATATATATATATACATGCACAGGTATATATATACATATATAATTAAATATATATACATATATAATTATATATATACATATATAATTATATATATATATACACATATACCTGGCACAAAAATCACTGTATTTCTGCAAAAAACATTACCTTTTGGCATTGGTATTACACAAAAAACACAACATTGTATCCAAGTTCCTTATGTGTAATCCGTTTTAAGTCTTTTATGTTTGTTTATGTACATGTAAATATTATATTCGTATATATACACATACAAACACAACATATGTATAAGCAAATCTGTACGATAAATTCTTATATTTCAAGTTGAAGCTCAAAAAATGTAGAATAAATTCACACAAATAACTCCGTGTTTAATAGCAAACTTGTTTTTGTATACAAATCTGGTTATCTACTTTGTTCATCTTTTTCTCAAACTGTCTATATTTCTAAATATCGGTGCATTGTATGGAACATCATATATCATATCTGAACTTAGTAAACACACATAAGACTATGTTTAAAGCTGAATTGGAAACTTTATAGCAAATGTAGGTTATTGAAAACACATTCAAAATTAGAGAATTTTCTGATAAGAGTGGATTTCTTTTTGCTGAAACTATTAAAATTATTTACTGTGATCAAAACTAATTTAGAAAATAGAATTGGAACTGAATTTATTCTGCATTGTAAACTCACTTGAAATTGTACAAGAAAACTTTATTTACTGAATGCATGCATGAAAGCTATTTTGACAATCTTTGTGAAAACCTTGGAAAATGATGAAGTTTATTTGAAATTAGAAATGTGTAAAAATTGAATGTGAAATTAGATGGAAAATGCATTATTTACTGTATTTTGAGAAACTTCCGGGACAGGATGACGAAGGTGGACCCACAGAGATGGTAGTTTTACCTTTTCTAAAACAATCATTTATTTTATTTATGCTTGGCCAAACACTTGCACCATTGAAATAGATGGAATTAAAAGCTTGGAACTAAATGAATATAGGTCTCTGCCACCTCCTGTTTGCAAGAAATATGTGATTATCATGTTAGGAATGCATATAGGCATCAGGCTTGCATCGAGAGTTCCCTCCTGCGTTGTTGTTTTAGGTTGCTAGGCTCCTCGTGCAGGGCCGGGGATTTCTTCGAGGTAGGAAGAAACCCGGGGAAGTATTGTACTTCGTGGTTGGAGGAAAAGGTGCCTTAATCACACTCTTGGCCCCAACTTGCAAGAAGACCAGTGGTGTCATGACGGTTGAGGTTCAAAGATTTAAGTGTTATAAATGTATTCATGTATTATTTGGAATGGCTTGTAAAGCCCACTTGTAAATGTAATTTTATTTGTAATTCAGTATTGTAACATTGAAATAGATGTATTGGAAAGAAAGATTTGATGTAACATTGAAATAGATGTACGGATTGAAAGTTAGTGATGTAATTGAAAACTTGAGTGAATTTGTGGAAACTCATTGATATGCAAATGGCAATCATATATGTATCAATGCAATGATCCTTCTTGTTAATTAAATTTATTTATTTTGCATACACGGAATGAAATTTATTATGAATTTATCTTTTTAGCATTTATGGAAAGATCATGACATATGCATCCTTTTTTTTTACCATACTTGGAATGTATTAAGTTTGGTAAATTATATGGCCAAATGAACATCAAATTTTTGAGTGTTACATGCTCGCGATTGGTGTTTTTCTTCTGTGAGTTCATGTTTTTCATGATCATGGCCGACAGGGTGATTGTAGCGTGTTGCGGATCTTCAAGGCATAATTTTTGAAGGTGTTTCGTATTTGAGGATATTGTATTTGTTCCTTACTATTTTTTGGCTGACATTGTTTGGTCTGCATTGATAAATTTTTTATTGTTTTGGGTTGACAGTTTGTACACATTTCATATTTTGTTGGGCCGACATGTAGTTGATGTTATCCTTGGTTGCGGATATATATGATCGATTGTTTATACCATTTGAAGGTATGGTGTGTGATGTATGTTGCATGCTAAGTGTGAATAATGTTCTAATCTTTTGAAGGCAAAAGTAAAGTGTGAAGAAGAGTTTATGTGCTTAACCGAAACTATAATTAGGCATTAGAAGATGCTATTTTCTTAGTTCAAAATCTTCCTGATGTAATCCAAATGTGACTATAAGAAAGTGAGTCTTCTTTTTGGTAGTAAGCCTTTTGTATTTGAGAAGTAATCTCTAGGCAGTGTGCCTAAATGCATGTGCATTCCCCATTTATAATACTATTAATAGAGTATAATCTTGTGGACTAACCTCCACTATGGTTTTTCCCCTAACAGGTTTCCACGTAAAAATCTTGGTGTTATGTGTGTTTTTGATGTGGTGATGGTTTATGATTTCATGTTTATTTATCATATTTGAGAATAACTTTAATAAGTATAATTTCTGTGACAACTGATTCACCCCCCTCTCAATTGTCTACCCTTGTGTTGCCAACAACCCCTTCATCAAGCTAAAACCCACCAACTAAATCTAGAAAGGTTCACATTGTCTCATGAAGAACCCCAAATAAAAATACAAATCAAGGATCAATCCCATCACTCCAAAACACTAATAAAGGGGCTCTTCCATCATTCCAAAATCCTACCCAAGGAACCTTTACTTCATTTCAAAATACTAACCAAGGACCTACACCATCAAATCTCAATCAAGGATCCCTTCCCTCATCCCAAAACTTTACTCAAGGACCTAAACCTTCAAATCCCAATCAAGGAACCTTTAATTCATTTCTAAATACCAACCAAGGACCTACGCCTTCAAACATCAACCAAGGGAACATTCCTTCACTTCAAAACATCAATCAAGGGACTACACTTTCATGTCAAAACCTTCACCAAGGATCCAGACCCTTAGTTGCAAATCAAGGACTTAATTTTCAAAACCAAAACATGAAGCAAGTGTCCACACCTCAATTCCAAAACACCATACCAAATTCCAACATGACCTTTGGCACAAACCTAAACACCAGTTTCATTCCAAATACAAGCAACACACATCCATATGGCAACCAAGGTCCTATGTCCCAAAGTATCAATCCCAATTCAAATCCAACATATGACCTTAACACCAACATCATGGCATGTCTCCAAAGCAATGCAACACCATCTCTTGCAAACCTTTTGATACAACATATGAAGTCCCTTGAACAACGTATGAAAAAAATGCAATTGGGAACCAACAAGAAGACCTATTTTGTGGAGGAACTATGTCCCTTTCCATTTGATCGAAACATATACATGCCTCCCTTTCCCTTTCATTTCACAACACCACCTTTGCCAAAGTATAAGGGGATAGGGGATCCAATTAAACACATTTAAGAATTTAGCATATCATGTATGGAAGTATCATATGACCCTACCTATCTCATGAGACTATTCCCACAAAGCATCGTAGGAGCAACCTTAGATTGGTTTGCACACCTTTCACCAGGAATTAGAACATGGGGTGAACTAGCCAACAAATTCATGAATCACTTTGCCTTCGACATTAAAAATGATATCACCCTTGCAACATTGAGCACAACCAAACAAGAAGATGGGGAATCGCTTACCTAATTCTACCAGAGATGGTAGGGCTTGGTTAGCAAGTTCCCTTGTCACATTCCTAAAAGACAACTTGTCACCATGTTTGTAGAAAACCTTAACGGAGAATTGATGAGTCAAATTCAAATCCAATGTTGCACAACTTCTTAGGAGATTCTTGAGAAAGGTGTCCTTATTGAAAAGGGTCTTATTGCAAAAGGGCTAGTCAAAGTCAACAAACAAAATTACAAATCTAACAATGACAAGAGAAAATACTGGTCCTAAAACAAAAATGTCACAAATGATGGAGTTGTTGATGCCAAACTAATAACCAAAGGTCCAATCATTCAACTTAAAGGTCCTTCTTCATCAAATGCATCCAATACGCCAAACACACAGACACAAGGAAAAAACCAAATGCTAAGCACAGTCCAAAACAATCAACAACACAGAGGTCCTCCATGCGCTAAGATAACCTATACCCCTTTGGGTGAACCCATTGAATCAATTCTTGAATGAATTTTGCAAGTAAATTTCATCACACTACCAGACACCAAAAACTATGAACCTTCACTGATAAAACTTGAGTGGTGGAAGGAAGACGAATATTGTGAATACCACCATTCAAAAGGACACAAAACACCTAGATGTTGGAAACTCAAGAACATTGTTCAAGACCTTATTGAAGATGGAACCATTTTAGTTGATAATCCACAAGACAAGACATATGTTGATCAAACCATATTCAAAAAACCCCTACAAGACCATGATAAAGGAAAAGCCTCCAGTTTAGGAAATAACAATAATGCCAATTATGTAGTTGTCAAACATGATTACAACACTATCATCCTTAATGTGAGACCCTTTGATGATTGTCTTGCCACTATCACTATAAACAAGAAAAAATCAGATTGTGTTGTCACCACCCACAAAACCAAGATAACTATTCTAGGTCCTTTTGCAAATCCTCAACCAAAGGGTCAATACAACCTCCTAGAGCAGCTAGAAAAAAATCCCTCACAAATTTCTATCTTGGAGCTCCTTCGTATCTCACCACAACACAAAGCCGTCCTTGATAAAGAATTACAAGAAGCTTTTGTCCCTGAAAACCTAGATGTCAATCAATTTCAGGCCATGGTTGGATACTTAGCTATGCCACACCATGTCACCTTCTCTGAACAAGACTTCTCCACACCAAAATATGATCATAATGACCCTCTACACCTTGAAGTATACATTAATAAACACAATATTAGATGATTCCTAGTAGACAATGGAGTAGGTCTGAACATTTGTTCACTAAAATTAGTGAAAGCATTGGGATACTTTGAGAATTGTATTGACCAAACCAAGAAAATTGTGATCAAGGCTTATGACAATGCTGAACGTTCTTTTGAAGGTGTAATTTCACTACCTATGAGAGTTGGCCCAACAATATAGGACACATTATTTCACGTCTTAGATCTGGATTTACTTTACAATCTCCTCCTTGGCCGCCCATGGATCCATGCCATGAGGGCTATCCCTTTCACTTACCGTCAATGCCTCAATTTTCCACACAATGGCACTGAAATCACTATTCCAGGTGACCTTGATCCTTTTCAATATTGTTCAAACCTAAAAGGAATTGTTGAACATCAAGTGCCCATCAATTGAGAGGCTTCATCTTCCACTTCATCAACCACTCCATCTCACTACATTGATCCATCCACTCTCATCAAATCTCCCACTTCATTTTTCTCACCTTCCACGCCCAAGATCCAGATTCATGATAGAGGATGTGGAGAATATAGTATGAAGAGTCTCTTTTTCACTGGAAAATTACCAAAGTCACCAAATTCATAGGCCAACCACATCCTGTGCAGCCCAAATTTATCATCCAAAGTCCTCCTACCACCTTCACTAGATGGGGAGAACTTGCTAAGGAATCTCTAGATGACCACATTCTCACATGACTATACAAAGAAGAAGAAGAAACTGAAATTAAGAAATTTCCAATTAAACAATATCCAAAAGGGTTTCAAATAATGAAATGGCATGGATATGATGGACACAATGGTCTTGGTCTAAATAAACAAAGAATGTTGGAACCTCTACAACCACCTAAGCTAATAAGTCATCAAGGGTTAGGGTTTGTACCAGTAAAAGTGACCATCCAGGGTATCAGGTTACCTTCAACTGAGTCTTTTGACGCTTTAGATGAGATCGAGACACATGAGGAATCTTGGGATTATGATGTTGACTCCAATGAAAATGAATGGGACTCCCTATCCTCCACCACTTTCATGGACCTTGATAAACTATTTGAGGAATTTTATTAAATGCTTACCATAGATTCCTCACGAAACTTGCCTAGTACCCATTCAAAAATGAATTTGACAAAAGAAGAGTGGATCAAACACTATTTTTGGAAATCCATTGATCCTACCTCTTGGGAACTTGATGACTCTACTTTTGTCTTTACCCTATTTGCATACACCATGACCTTTGATGATATGGGTAATGGATTACCCCTTGTCTACCCTTAACTTATAGATTGGGATCAACAAGAACCACCAAGTTTGGACACTTTCAAAAATGATGAAGAAATTACTGAGTTTATGGGACTTCGTGAAGGAATACCAAGTGGGGATCATAAGGCTGGATTTTCCATAGAACTCAATTATGCAGCATACTTTGGTGAAGGAAACTAAAGATGAGAAATTGATGCCTTACAAGCGCATGGTAGACAACTTTAGACTATACTTTGATAATATTTATTTTGAGCAAGTTCCGAGAATCCAGAACAAAGCAACTGACACAATGACTACAATTGGATCTCTCTTGGACATTCCCAACAATGCCTCACAATATGAGTTCTTCGTGGAACAACTCTTGATCCCTGCATTTGATGTCCCTAAAACCAAACTTATGCATGAACTTGTTGGTCTTGAATCTCCTTGGTATAATGACATCTATGCCTATTTGCATGACCAAATTATCCCTCTTGACTTATACCCTAACCAATGAAAGACCTTTATCCAACAAGCATCCAAATATGCCATCATTAGAAATACCCTTTACCACCATAGTCTAGAAAGTACCCTCCTCTAATGTCTCGATTCAAATGAAGCACAAATAGTCTTACAAGAGGTACACCAGGTGTAGCACCCCTCCATTTTGGCTCTTTTGATCAGACAGTGTTTTATCTTTGTTATGATTTGTTCTGTTAATACTTTGTCTATGGTACTTGGTTACTTTTTGATCACTAACTGTAAAGCGATGTGAATTTTATATTTTGATGTGATGGTATTTTACTCTGATGTTATCATTATGGCATGCTTGGAATTAGCTTAGCATATATTTAATTAATGATGCTTTATGCTTTTGATTATGTTATTGATGTTAGATTCGTCAGTTAGTAATTTTGTATTGGTGAAGGGGACGGGATTGTACCACTCACTTGCGAGCGCCCTATGATTCCAATATTTCCTATTCACGGTGTGTTTTATTATGATATATATATGCATGTTCGATATACTCTTTGTTTGCAGGTTGACAAGTACAAGACATCGACTCCACCTGATTTTACAGGTTTGAGCATGTCCATTGGCCAACGGTATTCGATTGGGAGATAGTAGCTAGGTTTTTTGTGCCAAGTCATTACCCTAGTCATAGTGTGTCGTCAGGTTTTAGTCGGGTTAAGTTGTTCATTTGTTGTTTATCTCTCCTTGATTTATTTAATTTCAAGTTGAAAAAGGTAAATAAATGGCTTTTTGTATTTCAAATGTTATTAAATAAATCTAGTTGTAGTGTTAGAAATGTTACTTAATTTAATTAATAAAATAATCTAATCTTGGATTAAATTTATTTTATTGATTAATTAAATTAATTGTGTGGAATTAAATCAAGTTATTCATTTTGGGAAATTATAATTGTTAAATTCTTTTTGAAATGAAAATTTTAAAAGTGTTAAAGTGTTTTGAAAAGAAAAATTATAAAGTTAAATTCTTTTTGTTGGAAATGATTTTTTTTTAAAAGCATTCAAATTTATTTTGAAATGGAAATTTTAAAAAAAGAAAAAGAAAAAGAAATAAAGTCATGTTGAAAAGAAATTTGTTTTTTAGTTTTAAATTTTCAAAAAAGCAAAATATCTCCAAATTGGATAGAAGAGTAATAACTATGGTGGATGGGATATTTTGGGGAAGGTTGACTAAATTTGGGGAAGATATTTCATTTTAAAAATATATTGCTGTTAAAAAAGAAAGGGAGTTTTTGATGTTTGTTTTATGCATTTTTGGATTTTGGGTGAGGATTTTGGAAGAGCTTTGGAAAAATATTCTTGCAGGGAAGCTCAACTTTCTTCTTCAAACTCTCCTTCAAGCTTCAGGTTCTCCTTGTTTATTGTTTGGAAATTTGCATTTTCCATTTAAAAACTTGTTTGGAAATCTTTTTGAAAATCCTGTTGAAATCTTGAAGAAATTTAGATTTTTTTTGTAGAAAAACAAAACTTGCAACAAAAATCTTCAATTTTATCAATAGAAAAATGGAAAGAAACAAAATGAAATTTGAAAACATCTATTTTGGAGTTGAAATGTTTCATATCAAAAATTGAAATTGAAACTAAGAAATTATGTTTGAAAATTAGTTTTATTGAAAATTTTCTGTAGAAAATTTGCACAATTTGACTATAAATCAATGGAAATATTTTGTTATATATATACATATATTTTGTTATATATATATATATATTTTGTTATATATATATATATTTTGTTATATATATATATTATGTTATATATATATATATAGTTATGAATTTTTCTATGCAAACAGGGGTTTGTTTTTTTTAAATTTTATTGAAATAAAAAAAATAAAAATAAATAAATAAAAATTATATTATATAGTGGGGGGGGGGCTGTAGCCATGGCTGCACAGCCACGCCCCAGTGAAAGGGAACTGCCTCCACAGGGAAGGTCAAGACAACCCCATGGCTACCCTCCTTGTGGGGGCCCGCAGGTCATTAAATCATTTCTTTTTTTATATTTAATTTAATTTATATTTATTTATTATATATATATAATAATTATATATTATATAATATATATATATATATATATTATATTAATATTTAAATATTTTTTTTTTTATTATTATTTAAATATATAATAAGCATATATTATATAGATATAATGTATATATTATGTAATTTTAAATAATTGGATTTGGGAATTTTAATAGTTTGATTTTAAATATATATATTTAAATAATAAATACATATTTAAATATATATATAGATATATTTGTATATACATTGAGTATATATTTTTATATGTATATTTAATATATATTTATATTTGAATATAAATTATTTTGAGATGATTATTTTTATTATAATAGAAACAAAAAAGTTTATTTTATAATCAAATGATTTTATTTAAAATTTGATTTTGAATATTATGTAAGAATGAGGAACATGGAATTAAATTATTAGTTTTAAAATTTCTCAACGTTGCAAATTTAATTTTATTTACTCTTGAGTATTTGCAAGTAATGTTAATTGAGTTAATTGGATTTAGGAAATCCTAAAGTAGGTTATTGAATTGTCAATTGTCCTTTCGTCATGATCGCTCTCTCTTTCTTGATGTTGGGCAATGGAGTTATCTATTATGTAAGTCTTCCAGATTGGGTTTTCTTTTAATTTCGTGGGTTGTCGTAAAATGTTAGTCAACCTTGGTATTGTCTTGGGTAATGCATATAGATGTATCCTGTTGTTTTACCCAGTTTTCATGAATGGGGATGGTTTGTGCCTCCTTTGGATTAGGAGTGGATTATGTGAATTGTGCCTCCTATGGAAGGAGTTGATTATGTGTTTTGTTCCCTCCAGTGTTTGGAGTGAGTTTTTATTATGTGTTCCTCCTAGAGTTGGAGTGGTTTTATCTTGTTAGTATGCACTTGGGATTCCCTTGGTGATTGGTTTTTTGTGTTGTCAAGTAGAAGAGTGGCTTCTGTTAGGCACTAGAGCCTAAAGAGGTAAACTAGGTAACCTTTAGAGGTGGTTTAATCAAGTGATAACTAAAACAATATACTTAGAAGTTAGGTAGTATTTCACATTAATCAAGATAATTTAACCTCACTCATAAACACAAGTGCTAGTATAGGCTTGGGATAAGTGGGAAGGCCTGGAATGGAATAGTCATCTATCTTGTCTTTACGAGGGGTATTTGATTCTGCTTGAGTGAGTATGGGTGCTGGGATTTGGTTGAGGCCACCAAGATAACACATAGTGGGGGCCGGAGCCTATGAAGATTCCCAGAGGATATCCCATGTCGAGCTATGTGATGAAACTATTTCTACGAAAATAGTTGGTATTTGGTTTTATGTGTATGGTCTTCTTAACATACTCGATCTGTTTTATTTCTGGAAGCAATGTGACTTATGTCAGTGATGTTAAAGTTGTACTTGTGTTATTCGTATGGGTGTATGGTTCATGTGATTGGTTGTGTCAGTGTGAGTTAGCCTGTGTCTAGAGGTTGATGGTTTTGTATAGGATTCCTTGTTACTATCTCCTAGCATGGAGGGTGAGCCTTTGGGTATCACATAGTTGGGTGGAATGTGTACCTTAATCTGTTGGGTTTTCTTCTTTCCCGTGTGGATGAGATTTCCAGTTGGAGAGCTCGTGGGATCCTATTTCATTTCATGCTTTATTTATTTCAGTTGATATTGTATTTTATTACCCCTCATTTGTTATCGAGGTGGAATTGTGTAATATGTAATTATGCTTATTGGATTTACCTCATTCGGGGAATGAGAGTTGTAATCGTATTGTAAATTATCGTTAATTGAAAACATGTGGTATCTCTTATGCTTTGATGTAATTTATCATGTATGGAATGTATGTGTATTTAATTTATTAAATAATTAAATGTTAGGGTTTTAATTCATGTTTCTTGTTTGGGTTTTAAGTAAACTCAGTCTTGTAACCTTAGAGGTTGTTGGCAATGGGTAGTGAACTTGCATGTTAATTGTACTTAAACAAAAAAAAAAAATTAGTAAGTTTGAGTAGTTATTTGCAACTTCCTCTAGGGTTGCGTGGTGGGGCATTACACCAGGGTATATGTGGAGCTCACTCTACTGGTCCAACCTTAGCAAAAAAACTCATGAGAATGAGATATTATTAGCCTACAATGGAACATGATGCTTATCACTTTGTTAAGAAATGTCACCAATGTCAGATTCATGGAGATCTTATACATGCACTGGCTCAGGAACTTCAGCCACTTATTTCGCCTTAGCCATTTTCTCAATGGGGACTCGACCTTGTAGGAAAGATCCATCCCACCTCTTCTAATGGACATAATTTTATCCTTGTTGCCACTAAATATTTCACAAAATAGGTCAAAGCCATCCCCTTGACTTATATTACTAGAAAGCAGATAGCCAAATTCATCTTAAATTACATTATTTTCCGCTATGGTATCTCGCAGTCCATCGTCATCAATAATGGTCACCCTTTCAAAAATTAGGATGTCCATGAGCTTTGTGATAAATTCCATATCCAACACCACTTTGCTAGTTCGTATTACCCCCAAGGAAATGACCAAGCTGAGGCATCTAATAGGACCATCCTAAAAATCTTAAAAAAGACTATCAATGATGATGGCCGTGACTGACACCTACAACTCAACTCTACTTTATGGGCTTATCATACTGGTGTTCGCACTCCCATAGGAGCTACCCCATAATCCCTTATCCTTGGGTCTGAAGCAATACTTCCTATAGAGGTCGAGTTACCCTCTTTGCGAGTCTCTATGCAAGGGTTGATTGATCAAGAAGAATATTGTGTATCCTATCTACATGAGCTAGAGTTACTGGATGAAAAGAGATAGAATGCTCTAACACACTTGCAAGCCTATCAGAATCACCTTCGACACAACTTTAACAAGAAATTATAACCCAAAAACTTTGATATTGGTGACTTAGTCCTAAAAGAAAATTCAAAGAATCAAGCAGGACGAGAAAAGCCTGGAAAGTTTGAACCTAATTGGTTGGGCCCTTATGTCATTACGACATCATATGGATCAGATTCTCATCAACTTTCTATTCCTGAAGGAGAGCCATTGTTTGAACCTATTAACAACATGCACCTTTACAAGTACTACACTTGATTCTCATAATATCCCTTTAAAAGTCAAAAATACAAAAAAATAATAAAAAATCAAAAAAATGATCACCCTGATGAAAACCTAGGAAATAGGCATCTTGGTGACAACAAAAAATGGAAATAATAAAAAAATAGTAAAGAGAAATAATTCATCCAAACTTGTGAAAACCACTTTAGTGGTGCTTTGGATACGTACCATGGTGAAAAGCTGGAAAATAGGCGCCATGTGTAGTCAGTCTATGCTCCTCTATCTACTGTCACTCTATGTAGTCCTCTTTCCTTTCCACCCATCTATTCACACATGTCACTCATTCATAATAAACTTAATTATCCTTCCATGGTGTGGGAATCATCGACATTTAGTATCTCGATCATCCCTCACCTTCGCTGCTAATCTTTGCACATAATAAATTGGTCCTATACCTAACTGGGGGAAATTCCTTAACCTATGTCTCTATGGGAAAATAACACATGGTATCAGCTTTAGAAAACTTCAAAATCCAAAAAAAATAGAAAACTTCAAAATCCAAAAAAATTAGAAAACTTCAAAATTCAAAAAAATGAAAAAACTTCAAAATCCAAAAAAATCATAAAACTTCAAAAATCCAAAAAATCAAACTTCAAAATTCAAAAAAATCAGAAAACTTCAAAATCCAAAAAAATCAGAAAACTTCAATATCCAAAAAAATCATAAAACATCAACATCCAAAAAAATCATAAAACATAAAAAATCCAAAAAAATCATAAAACGTTAAAACTTCCAAAAACAGAGTCTGAGTTTGAGTCTGAGTCAATCTTTGTTAGAGTGTTCAAACTACGTTGTCTCTGCACATTTTCTACGTAGGCAAGGCTCATCTTAAATGGGCCCCCGAGACATTAGATTAGTCCTTTTAGGTTGTCCAAATATAATCATGACTCAGTCTTTTGTCAAATAAGGAAAAGTCAAGTCGTGTCAAACTACGAGGTCTCTGCGCATTGCTATGTAGGCAAGGCCATCTGTCGATGAGCCCTTGAGGCCCCTAGGTCAGTCTTTTAGGGTTTGTTGAGTCTATCAAAATAAATCAAACACTGTCAACTTAGACACAACATCATCATCTAAACTTCAAAAACAAATCCTGAATCAGAAAACAAACATAATCAACAAAATCTTTCAATCATCTTATCGTCAACCAATCTATCAAATCATCAATCTTAGCGGAATGGGGCATTATGTAATTTTCCTCATTCGGTCTTATCTCTTGTCTTTTATCAAGATGTGTCCTTCCTGAGATTAGACTTTGTCAATTTGGTCATTCACCTCAAGTGGGATGTGTCTTTCTTGTAGTTAGTATTGGTATGTGGCGACTGATCATGCTATACTGTATAGTCCATGGTATATTGTACACCCCAACATGTATCCTTGCTGGGGTTCAGGGGCAGCAGCCCCCGAGAAAAATTTTCCTCGTACTTTTTTGTGTCATCACCGAAAAAGGGAAAAATCAACAAAAAAGAAAAATCCGATTTTGTAGAACCCAAAATCTGGAAGCTTCTAAGCTTGATAACAAGGGGTTTGGATGGGTGTTATAGTATGACGAAAAACATGATTATTCGCAAGATTGTAATAGGTTTTTCACTAGATAATAAAATCATTGGATGGCTACAGTTTGGTGGATGTAGCCCGGATTGGGTGAACCCTGTGTTATAATTTATTCTATTTTTTTTTGGTTTCTCTATTTATTACTTAAATCTGTATTTAATTGTTAGATATCTGCCTTTCTAACCCTAACAAGTGGTATTAGAGTGGGTTGTGTTTCAATTATCTTCTGTAGGAAGGTCTCACGGTTGAGTGGGAGTAATGGCAGATGAGGGTAATAAGGTTAAGAAGTTTAATGGGCAGAACTATCAGTTATGGAAGATGTAGATGGAGGACTATCTCTATCAGAAGGATTTATGGCAGCCATTGGAAGGGAAAACCAAGAAACCCCAAGCAATGTCTGATGAGGACTGGGAGATTATGGATAGAAAGGCTCTTGGTAGTATTCGTTTATGCCTGGCACAATCGGTGGTGTTCAATATTACAAAAGCAAAGACAACTCAAGAGTTGATGGAAACCCTGGCGAAGTTATATGAAAAGCCTCCACTTAATACAAGGTGGCTTTATAGTAGTTTATTTAATATGAAAATGGTAGAAGGTGGGCTAGTTACTAATCATTTAAATGAGTTTAATATGGTCACTAGTCAATTAACTTTTGTAAAAGTAAACTTTGATGAAGAAGTTAGGGCTTTTTTGATTCTGTGTTCTTTTCTTGAAAGTTGGAACAGCTTGGTAATGGTCGCTAGCAATTCTCGCTTTCCGTCTCACACATTGAAATTTGATGAAGCTGTTGGTGTTATTTTGAGGAGGAAATTCAGAGTAAAAGCTCGTGAACATCCACATCGAAGTAAGCTTTGAATGCAGTGCTAGGGGCGTAACAAAGGAGAGAGGAAACACCAAAATCATGGGAAGTCATGAGAAAATCAAAGGACGGAAGGTCCCAATCTAGAGACAAGAGGGATTGCTGGTACTGTGGTAAGTCGGGTCATTTAAAGAAAGATTGTTGGTCTCGTAAAAATAAAGGAGACAAAAAGGAAGAAAGTAAAGAGGCAAATGAGGTAAGTAATAAAATAGGATGAGGATGCTTTGATTCTTTTCCCTTTGATAATGTTGATGATTCTTGGGTGTTAGATTCAGTGGGTTTACTCATGCCACCGCATTACAGTTATTTTCTTGATTATGTCCAAGGGGATTTTGGGTTGGTTTATTTAGGAGATAACGAACCTTGTTAGATTGTTGGAAAGGGAAGAATCAAGATTAAGTTGTAGAATGAGAATCATTGGCTACTACATGAGGTGAGGCATGTTCCAAAGTTAAGCAGAAATTTAATTTTAACAAGGCAACTAGATGATGAAGGTTGTGTTGTTACATTTAGTGATAAAAATTGGAAGGTCACAAAGGGTGCCTTAGTGGTAGTAAAAGGTGTGAAAGTAGGCACCTTATATCTTTGTATAGGTCATACTGTTCCTTCTACTTTAATTGTTATGGAAAAAGGTTAATGTTCAAGAACAGTTGTTGCAGTTCAGCAGGTAGAAGATCATACAGTTGCTGTGGACTCTGAATCAACATTGTGGCATAATAGACTTGGGGATATGAGTGCAAAAGGTATGAAAGTACTTCATTCAAATAAT
>VDFB02148387.1:0-24708 GCA_007258455.2 Sequoia sempervirens | reverse complement strand
TTGAAGTATCAAGAGATCCAAATTAAAGAAAATAACATAAAAGCTAGAAACTAGACAACAGTCCCACTCCTAGTACTGACTCCTTCACTTTCAATTATTTCTTCCTTCTTCTCCTTCAGTAATGCCTCTTGTTCCTTTACTCTTTTCCTATATTCCAGGTACTTGGTGACAATTGCAGTGATGTTTTTGCTTCCTAGAGTTGTAGTAATCCATAACTTGGTTCTCCATTTGACCAAAGCATTTTCAGACTCAACCAACATCTGAGATCTTCTCTATTCTCCACATTTATAAGTCTTCAGGTGGATCTCCATTCCACTGAGTTTCGAGAAGGACTCCAATGACACTGTAGTAGGATCAACTATTTTTTTCTTGAATATCTCTCTAAACTTCAGAGAGATCTCTCTTATATCTAGAATGTTTTCATCAAACTCATCAGTAATTTCCACTCATAGAATATGACAATCTTCTTTAACTTCCACCAACATTTTATAATATTGATCAAGTGAAATTTTAGTTTCCTTCACCAGATTATCATACATATTAAATTTCCATTCCAATGACACAGACTAGGAAGGGTCTAGCTCCTTAGGATTATTCATAATTTGCTCACCAATTAATATCTTTAGATCAATAGAGTTAAATTCTTTCATTTCCTGAGAGAGAACATAGAGACTAGTTTGATATTTTTTGAGCTACTGAAGTTTTGTTACTAACTCCTCCCTCTTGTTAACAACTCGAGTGTTAAAGAGCTCAAATTTATTCATAAAGAAGATAGCCTCTTGAGATATTTTATCGATCCCCTCACAAGTAGCTATGGAATAACTCAAATTCTTTTTAATTTTCTCTATGGTGAGCACATCGATGCCCTCTACCTGAGAACCTGAGGCTTCATCAAATGTAGGAGGAGTGGCCATGGAAGAAATAAAACTCAATGTGAGGACTTGAGATTCTAGTTTTATATTTTCTTTCCTCTATTTTTTCAATCTTTTAATCAAGGTATTGACTGAATAATTGGCATGGTACACATCACCTTACAGTGTAGTCCACCTCTGTTATTTCATCTCCATTTAAATCCTTCACAAGCTCAATAATTTTTAACATTTGATTTCTAGGAGTAGCATCAGTCACCATCCTTGAAATCCTCCTAGATTTCTTAGGTTTCTGAAGAGCTTTGAAGTAACTTTGAAACTGCATCCACTCCAACTGTCATTGTAGGAATATGCTTTCTCTTCTTCTCCATTTCTTTTTTCAGCCATCCTAGGGAGGCCACTACATGACCAAAATCTTCATTTCCACTAATAGTTTCTTTAGGAGCATTAGGAGTGATAGGTGGGCTATCAACTGGAGGAAGAGGAGAGGGAAATTTAGAAAAAGGAGGAAAGATATTATCTTTAGCGATATGTTTGAAGATAGCTTCAGAATCTACAACCAATTTTTTTTCTTGATTATTATTCTTCTTAGGGGTAGGAGAAAGCATGTTGTCTTGTTCACAGATGCTCTTCAAATTGATTGTTTCTTCTGGCCTATCACTATTACCTCCTAACTAAGAATTTGCACTAGAGGACCTCACAGAGGGTTTCCCGGATGATACACTTGCACAAGATGCTTGCGTATACCTCTATTCATTCTTTCATGATGACTTAGGATCCTGAACAAGACTAAAAACTTGCTGCCATTTCCCATCCAACTAGTCCTAGGTTCTTTTGAGCACTAAGGTAGCACACACCCTCATATCTAAAATTTCACTTTGGCTCCAATCAACCCTAGGGTGGGATTTATCAGGAAATTTTTCATATGCAGAATCTATAATTGTTGAATCCTCAGCTACATTTTTAGGAATGTGAAATGATAGACTGAAAGCCTGTATTTGTTCTAGTGTTAGCCTCATATAATCTCTTCTCAAAACTTCCTTCTCACCGACACAATCTTCCCAGAAATCTTCAATAGATGTGTGATGTTGATATAAGCTCCCTCCATAGAGATTATGCTTCACAAAATCCTTACTATCAAAATTAGCTCTCATAGATAGATTCTGGAGGTTATATTCTTTGAGAATTCCTTTAGCTCCCTTGCCCATCTAGTTTGTTTTGCACAAAAAAGAAGGGGTCTCCAATGGGAAGGCATACCCTCATTTCCCCATGTGCGTATACTTAATATTAACCATGGCCATTTTTTGACAAACTTCTAGAAATATTAATAAATCTTTAGGATACTGAGGTAATTTAAATGGGGATTTCTCAAAACGCCCTATTCTTAGATAGAAAAATTTATCAAATTGGATATAAAAAACTCCCAAATTTTGATACAAGAGAAATTGATTAAGGGGAAAGGTGAATTTATGGATTTCCATCCAGCTTCCTCACAACCTCCATTAAAAATGCATCATTAACATGAAAAAAAACACCTATTCCAAATTGTTTAGTGAACTGAGGAAAGCCTTTATACACATGCATATCAGGAGTTGGAGTTCCTTGCGGCTCCAACCTAAGCCGAAAGGACCTCTAACTACCTATAACGTACATCAGGCAAGAACACATACAAAAAGTAGTAGTCTTATGGAAATTAATTAATTGCTCATTCAAATAGAAGCAAATAAATTTAGCTCGGTCAATGAAAATGTTCTCATAATAGACTATCAAGATAAACCAGCACATCCAATCCTCAAATAACTCAACTTGTGCATTCCCAACAACACAGTGCAATAAATAAATAACACCTACAATTTCTTCCATAAAATGTAATCTTTTAAGTTTACTTGGCAGTTGTGACTTACCTTTCTTTTCAGACTTCAACCAGGGTTTAGCCATGGAATTCTTACACCAGTCCTTATTCACCTTGAAAAATTCACCTACCACTATGATAGACATGTCTTCTACAGGTTCCCTTTTTGGAAGCCCTAAGTGCAGGAAACAACTTTAGGAGAAATTTCTGCAATTATAGTTCAATCTGTGGCTTTAATTTCCCATTTCTATAGAATTTACCTTCTCACACATGCACTTATCAAGTCCACACTCAACATAGCTTCTAGAAACCCTCCAGCTTGAGCTAGCCCCCTTTCTAAGAGCTTTATATCTAGCTCAAACTTGTTGTCCCTCTCTAGGTGCACCCAAAATTCGTCTAACTTTAAAAAGTTTGAGCATTGTATCCCTTATGTTGAACCAAAATTCACTTTGCATGAGAAAAAAATTCATGGAGAATGAATGTTTGCACATGATATTATGAGAAGTACTAGCCTTGGAAAAGAATGAGAATGCAGGCTAAAAGTATGAGTAAAAAGAATGTTTGCACTTGAGAAGTACTAGACTTGGCAAAGAATGAGAATGCAGGATAAATGTCTGAGTAAAAATTTGCCACCCACTTATGCCATTATTTTTTATAGGATGTGCTTTAAATGTGGCATTTAATTTCATTCATCGAAAAGATATCTTTTAAACTTGCATGCTTTTGGAAATTCCTGAAAAGAAAACTCAAGTTTATTCCATACATAGCATTCAATGAGATGTTAGATGATGGCACCTTTGAAAAGCACGATAAGTTCATCATGTCGTGTGGTCACTAAAACTTGGAACCTCAAAACCAAATTTTGAAGTTTCAAAGTTTTTGAAACCTCTGACCCACTGACTAAATCAATATACCATAACTTAAAGGTTACGTATGCACAAACTTAAGTTACTCAACAAAGTGAATGAGGTTAGGGAATCAGGTAGTTATGAAAATTTAGAACTCCGTCACAATGTGACATGTCACATGGTTGTAAAAATTGGATTACTAGTGACTAAGCTTGCTTTGCTCCCTTATTTTGAGTCTACAACATTACATCAAATGTTCATTGAATGGTTGAGTAATTTATAATATTTTTAATCATTAATGCTCTCAGATTGACATCAAGGCCTTTATAAAATGAATTAAAATATCACATTAATAGCACTAAGCATAGTAACACTTAACGTTGCAATTGCAATTGACTTAATAAAAGGAATTACAATGTCACATTAATAGCACAACCATTAATAGCACAGTAACACTTAACGTTGCAAAGGACTTAATAAAAAGAATTACAATGTCAAATTAATAGCACAACTATTTATTTTATTACAACTGAATTACAATGTCACATTATTACATAGTACAAATGGGTATGCGTAGGATCATCATGGAAAAGATAGGCCCTTAAGTGGCGAAAAATTTAGAAAAATCATAATTAGGCAACTTGACGTAAAAATTTGAATAAGTTATCTATATTATTTCAAAAATATGTAAGAATAGAATCTATAGAAAATGGAATGTAGTTTCTAAACTACTAGGTTTTTTTTTTTTTTTTAATATATTTGGTGAAAATTTCAAATTTCAATGCAATACTACTTAAATTTCAGGGAAAAAATAAGAAGTAGGTGTCTATCCGACCACCCTAACCACAATAAAATGATAATATTTTTATAAGATTTTAAATATAAGTAGAGGACTCCATGCACCGATGTGTGATGCATATTTATTTTTAAAAAAAAATTCCACTCAAATAATTAATTATGAATTTTTTATTACAACTTTTAAAAACTATAAAACTTCTTGTATGTCTAACCACCTTAACTTGGTTAAAAATTTATGAAATTCATTTTTCTTTTTTTTTAATATAGTATGTGAAGCTATGAATGATGCATATTTTGATTCAAAAAATGTGATACCATTTGAAAGCTATAGGATGTTTTTCAATCAGCCTATCAATCAAGACTTTAGGTAATTCAAATAGAAAATAAATAATAATTACTTATTAAATTCTAAGTAAAGAATAATTTAGATTGTGGAAATATGAGAATCTCCTTTAAAAAACCCTTTTGTTTCATCAATTTTGGGTAAAAAAGAATATCATCAGCCACATACTCCATCATATTGCCACTTTTTGGCCCATCATGATCCCAAGACATACCCAAATACAAATGTAAGTGCAGCTAAGCTTCTACTAGATCACCTGTGAAAAACATAAATATAATACATATGTGTCTAAAAAATAAATGGACTTGTCAGTCAACCATGCACTCTTAAAATAAAACGCTTGGGGCTTCTAGGATTAGCCATGGTGTCCTAAAAATAAAATGAATGGGGAAAGGAAGGCTAATCAAATCGAGGAAATGGGAGCCGTGGAAGATACAAAAATATACTTCTCCCTTTGAAAATTAGAGTCATGCAAAAGATGAGGGGTTGTAAGACTGATCCCATATTCTACTTGCAGCTTCCATGCACTGGGAGAGCACTTATCTCCATCAGAGCTCCTCATCTTGGCTTAAAACTTGTCTGAGAATTCAGGTGAACCAAATCAATTTCTTTCCAATTCCACCCATTCTTAACTTGAAGGAAATTGGTCTTTTACTCTGTAACTACATAACTACAGGCAGGAGAATTTAGAGTATCCCCAATAATTCCACATCATCTTCTTCCTGAATCCTATTCTTTGTTAACCCTACAAAATGAAAACCCTTATGACAATTCGAACATTGCACTCAATAGTAAAGCCTTTAGCCTTCAATGAATGATTTCAATTTTTAGTTGTGCTCACTATCCTTATTTATGGGCAACAGTGCCGCCAATAGTGCTACTACCAGCTTGGTCCTTGTGTACACCTCACACGTGCCATGTGTGAGGTTAGGTATAATCATGATTCATGAATCATAATCACGATTTGTGCAAACCAAAAAACATACTTAAATTTTAATTGATTCATGTAACTTAAGCCTTACATTTATTTAAATGTTTAATTTGATTGACGTCTAGACTCTGACAGCCTTGCTACATGCAAAATGTACCTCAAGCTGAAAAGCTATCAATTGTAAAAATTGCCAGTGCCACTCAAAGTTCAAATGATATGAAATCATTACAAATCTTGTTTCACTAGCCATTTAGTCCAGCATTGGCAGTAAATTCTAAACCGTTGATCATTGTAAATCTAATGGTTAAAGGGTAATTCTGGAGGTTCAAGTTTGCAAGACTAGCGCTCTGTGCATTTCATTCCGGAATGCAACTACAACCATACATCAAATGTTCATCGAACGGTTGAGTAATTTATGAATTATTATATAAATAATAAACATGTGTTTTAATTCTTTTTTAACTTTAATGCACTAGGATTGACATCAAGGCCAAGGGCCGTAACTTAACATTGCAAAGGACTTAATAAAATGAATAATGATACTTAAACCGGGGATAAGGTCAATCTAAAATTAGAAATCAATAACATTTTGGTAAACCCTAACAAGAGTGACAACTTTTAGTGTTTATAATTTTTTTTTAATTTGGTGGCAACTTTCTTTCTTCATTTTGTATTGCTTTTATGTTTTACTTTTAAATCACATGCAATTATTTCCAAATAGATAGTACTTAATTCCTCAAAGGAAATAAAAACCGGTTTGAATAGATTCATAGACAATTTAACTCAAAAATAACTCTTTACTATAAATTTATAACAAAGATTAACAATAAAACAACCATTTATTTTATTACAACTAAAATACAATATCACATTATTACATATCTTTTTAAAGATGAGTAGTTGTAGAGCAGACAAGCTCCTATTTTGTATAAATAACATAAGTCACTTTACATAGACACATTTTATTCCAAGCTGTTGCTCATGACTATGGATTACAAATTGATTCCAATTTCCAAGCTTCTACTAGTGACAACGTAATATAAATGTGACACTAAAAATAAATGCATGATACCAAAGCTTCTACTGGTGAGAATGTAGTACAAATGTGGCACTAAAAATAAATGCAAGGAACTCACTTGGAAAACCATGCTGGGGAAATGGGAGTTGTGAAGATATAAAATGTGCTTATCCCCTTTGAGAACAAGAGTCATGTAGAAGATGAGGGATAGTAAAATTACTCCCATCTTCTACCTACAACCTCCATGCATTAGGATAGCACTTATTTCCATCAGAGCTCCTCATCCTAGTTCAAAACCTGTCTAAGAAGTCAAGTGAACCAAATCAACTTCTTTCCGATTCCACCCATTCTAAACTTGAAGGAAATTGGTCTTTTACTCTGTAACAGCATAACTAGAGGAAGAAGAATTTAGAGTATCCCCAATAATACCACAACTTCTTTTTCCTTAATCCTTATAAACCAAAAAAAATGAAAACCCTTATGATACTATCCACTATCACTAACCCTACTTAATAATTAATGGGCCACTAGTACCGCTACCAGTCTGATTCACGCAAACTAAAAAACCAACTTAGTCAATTCGTGTATCTTAAGCCTTACATGTATAATTAAAATGTATAATTTTATTGACATCCTACATGCAAATTGTACCTCAATATGACAAGCTATCAAAATCACTAGACTCCAGTCAACACTACCAATGCCACTCAAACAATATGAAATCATTACAAATCTTGTTTCATTAAAAATATGAGCTATCCAATCAATCGCTTCGAATGTTCAAAAGATTGAGAATTTCAATTAAAGAGAGAAATGAGCTTTGATCTCACCACGTGTCTGCATCTAACGGTTCTAGTGTTATTCTAAAGGTTTCAATTCGCAAGTCTACTGCTTCAGAGATTTAGTTCTAGAATGCAACTACAGTCGTCCATCAAAAATTCATTGAAAGGTCATGGTTATATTGATTTTCCTTTACATCCCTTGTGTAAAAAGTTCTTAAGTTTTTAAGCCTTGGTCCTATGTTCTTCATAGGTGGTCCCTCTTTTAAAAAAAACTTTTTGTACATGCATATTTCTTCCTCTAAGTCCTTCTATTACTCATCACCAAAATCCAACGCATCATGTTCATTACCATGATGATGAGCCTTGATCTCCCCATGTGTTAGCATCTAACAGTTCTAGTGTAATTATGGAGGTTTCAATTCACAAATCTAGTGCTTGAGAGATATACTTCTAGAATGCAACTATAGTCGTCCATTGAAAATTCATCAAATGGTTGTGGTCCATAATGTCACATGGTCGCTGAAACTTGGAACCTTAGAACCAAAGTCTGAAGTTTCAAAGTTTTCAAAACCTATGACCCACCGAGTACAAAGATGACCAAGAAAGACTTGCAACTAAGGTTAGGAAAAGCACCAAAACCTCGACTTTGGTGAATTAAGATAGGAAAGGTGGCAAGGATGGTGCATTTATGAAGTGAAGATCACGGGAAGATTTTAGCAAGTGGACATGACTGGAGGATCGATGGGTAATTAAGATCGATACATGAGGATTTTGGAAAATTATTACCTCTCGGCCCTTAATTATCGAAGTTAGATTGAAAATTCATCAAACAGTCTTGGTTAGATTGATTTACATTGACACTTCACCACTGCATTTTTTTTTGATCGGTGATAATAGTTTATTTTATTAAATATAAAGAAAAAGTTACATATACTTCATTTTTTTTATTAAATATAAAGAAAAATTTACATATACTTCGTAGTTATCTTCATCCATCAACTACCAAAAAAGCCGATTAACCAACACAGTTTCCAATCTATCAAATTATCCCTAATCATAGTTGCATGAAATCTACCCTTCCAACCATTGTTTGTGCCCCAAGGTGTTTTACAATTACAATGCAAAACTAAGCATAACCCCCCCAAAAAAAAATCATAAACAAGATTTAGTACATTAATCTTTTTTTTTTAACTTGTACTACTCAAACATCTTTGATGAATTACCCATCTCCAACGACACTATCTCCATTAACGGCTTCATCTTCTTCCTCGGATGCAGACCCATCTTTCCTTGCATCTCTGCTCTAGAAATGTCTTTGAGATTCTCTATGACCTCCTCGACCTCCATTAGCTCAATGAAAATTTTGAGTGCTTTCCACCCATCCTACATACCTTCTCGCCACAAAGCTTTGGTGTGTCGTTCTAGCCACTTGATAAAGAGATGATTTAAATCCATGAGCTTCGAGCCTCCACCATCCATGCCTTCAACCTTAACAAGCTCCACTCTTTTGGATTGCCTATTCTAGAATGCCTTCCATATCCTCTAAAAAATATTAGTGAATTAGAGTTTTCATGACTTTCCTCACTACATCCACCGGCTCTCCTAAGTCCAGACCCCAAGCCATGACCAATGAATAAATATCCATATTGGTCCTATTTATGTGCTTTAATTTTTCAAAGCCATTACCCAAAATACATTGAATTACTTGCACCACTTACACGTCCTTGAAGAGAAATAAACCACGTAGCCGCTTCACAAGTGCTTTTCCAATGAAAGGGTCCAACTTCCTTCATGATGTCAAGGTGAAACTAGTCTCTATTGTTTCTCTAGTTCACTAGCTTCCAGACAACCACCCACCATCGACCAACTACATGAGATGTGTGTCTTTAATGTTGGGTTTGGTGAAGCCTAAATTATCAAGTTTTTCTCATAGATTCGAAATAGTTTCCTTCCTTGTAATGACTTCTAATTAGCATGCATTTGCTAATTTAGAAGTTGTTTGTTTCAATGGATTTTTCCAATTATTGGAGTTCGGACTATTATTATAAATACAACTACTAGTTGAATATGTAATTCAATTGAGAATTAATAAAGGAGAAAATCCATGAAAGTGGACATAGCCACCATCTCAAATTTCTAGCCATCTCCATTAATATTGATTCCCAAACATATGTCTAGCATTGACAAAAAACCTTCATCAATGTTTCACTTCTTACAAGAACTTCTGCACCTCCTTTGCTTACTAAACAATCATTTCTTCTTGCATTAAATGCATCGAATAAAATTCCTCCAAATTAATGCCACTAAATTCTTCAAATCTTAAAACATCCACCTCTGCAAAGGATAGTGCCCATTTTGAGAGGATGTCTGCCTCCACATTCCCAGTTCTCCTTACATGACTAACCTTAAAGTCATCAAAAAGGGTTAATTCTTCAGTAATTTTCCTAATTACTCCCTGCAAATTCCAAGCATCGATTCCTCCTTTTGTAATTGCTTGAATTATTATTAAAGAATCACCCTCCAGATGTATCTTTAATTCCCCTAACTTTTTGGCTATCTTAATTTCCATTAAGGCTTTTGCAACTACTGCTACATTATTGGCTCCCTCCTTCAATCTCATTGCTCTTATGGCCAGCACATTCCCATTCCAATTATGAACAATACTACCAGCTCTGGATGGACCCGATTTTCCTTTTGAGTTTTGAAGGTCCATCAAATTTTACCTTCCACCAACCTTCATCTGGTTTCTCCCATTTGTCCACTTCTATAGAAATTTTAGTCAGATTAATCCAACCAAGCCCCTTAACGAGCCACCACTACATTTTTTTTATTAGTTTGATATTATGTTTAATTTACCAATGTTTTTTTCTTAATCATTTGAAAATAGGTTTAATTCACCAATGAATTTTATTTTTTAGTTTGAAAAAAAGTTTTAATCACTAACAAAATTATTTTTTCTGGTTTGAAAATAGGTTTAATTCACCAATCAAAATATTTTATTGGTTTGAAAATAGATTTTAATCGCCAATGGAAAATTTTTAGTGGTTTTAAAAAAATAGTATTTTTCCAGGATTTTCCATAGACTTCTCGCGATTAGAAAAGATTCACCAATGGATTTTTTTTCTATGAAAAATGAAAAAATTCACCACTAAAATTAATATTTTTATTGGGAGGTATACAAGATTTCACCACGATTTTACACCTTCGCCGAAACAGGTTCCATGAAATCCTCCTCTTTAAGGGTCCTCGTTGAGAGATTTCTCTTCCTCTTTGGTCTTCATTATTTTGATCACGAGGATGGTATGTGTTATCTCCTTTCTGGTTGTGGTTACTACTAGATCCTTCAACCTTCTTTTGATCTTCATTTCAACCTCCATATGACTGTCCACTAGTCTTTCCACCATGACCCCCACCTCATTGCTTGCTTTCAAACCTTCTATTTGACTTTTCTTCTCCCTTAAAAAAATGCTGATATGCATCTTCAATGGTAGACATTCTTACATGACCCAACTCTTCTTGAATACTCAACTTCAACCCATTTATGCAACAACCAAATATTTCCTTGTTGGCCTTAGAATGGCATGTTCTAATTAGGATACGGTAGAATTCTTCTATATACTACTTGACATATTTTCTTGCTCATTTCAAACCTTGCATCTTCTTCAACAAATCTAGCTCATAGTCCACAAGAATGAACTATCTTTTTAATTTATCCACCATTCGGTCCCATCTAGTTATTTTCTCTTTTCCTCTTCAATTTCTTTCTAGTTGTACCTCTTTCCACAAAATATTTGCATGACCCTTTAGCTTGATATTTTCAAAATTGACCCTCTTAGTATCTTCCAGCTCCTCGTACTCAAAGTACTCCTCCATGTCGTTGATCCAATCAATCAACTCTTTTGGGTTAAGATTTCTTGAAAATGTAGAAACATCGATCTTTGTCCTTTTCCCAATCTTAGAGATGGCCTTAAATAATCTGACTTGCTTTGGATCTACTACATCATGTTCATCTTCAAATTCTAACTCATTTTTAGCTTCATATTCACATCCATCTCCTCTTCTTGGTTCAAAGCCTTGATGCAACTCCTCTT
This sequence comes from Sequoia sempervirens, assembly GCA_007258455.2. NCBI lineage: Eukaryota > Viridiplantae > Streptophyta > Pinopsida > Cupressales > Cupressaceae > Sequoia > Sequoia sempervirens. Next base: position 13,176 of record VDFB02148387.1, on the reverse strand, counting down.
GTAGTACTTGAACTTTTCTTTGTAGGGATTTAAAGCCCTCTTTTGGTACAATAGCATTTCTTTCACTAGCATGGTTTCTTCACAGAGACATTCTCATCACTATTCTTAGAAATCCACAACAAGTCCTAGCGCAAACTGCCTCACATCCAGTGATCTATTTACACACTCAAGAAAATTCACTCTGATACAACTTGATGAGGGATACACCACCCAAACCCCACACAAAAAACAATAACAAATAACAACATAGAAAATGAAGATAGAAAACAACCCACTTTCAATTATCTTTCCAAAAGTGAAATTATAGATTCAAAAATTACAAGGCTATAGCCTCATGGGCTTACAACAAAATCAACTCTCAAATAAAATCTATTAACATTGGAGCCACAATGTGTAGCAATAGATCCACCTTCTACAACCCCCACTTACCCTTTTTATTTTGCATAATAACCACCCTAGAATATTCTAGAAAGTGTAACATTCTCTTTTGTTTGGCACCAAAAGTCCCATTGTTTGATTTCTTGCCTAGGAAGATATTTTAAGGAAATTCACTTTTTAGTGGGACAGCTTCTCGAGGCCATAATTATTTATCCAGGTGTCTGATTTTCTATTATAATATATCATTGGAAAGCTCTCAAAGAGATCTACAATGTTGAAACCATCGTAGATCATGTCATTCACTTTTTGAGCTATTTCAAGGCTTCTAATATTTTCAAATTTGAATTTGAAGCTGTATTGGAGAAAGTTCTCAAGATGAAAAACTTTAATATCTCCCAAACCATATAGAGTATTCAAATGATTCCTCCACCATCGAATATTTTTTTTGGTTTCACTCCTTGGGGTAAATTTTTAGCTCCATATGAGCTTGTTTAGGTTGACTTACTAAAAATAGTAACTAATTGCTTTTCACCATTTTTTGACTTCTAATTGTCTTACACCCATTAAGTTCCATCATGGGACTCAAAAAAACTAAAGAAAAATAAGGAAAAATATTCTTTTTTGGGTGATGCAAGATTGCCCTACACCACTGGATGCTCTTGCATTAGAATCATGTTTTGAGAATCTCCCTTAAGGATTAAGTTGGACAACCTAGTGATGCAGGAGCATCCAATGGTGTGAGGGAAATCTTGCATCACCCAAAAATATGCTTTCCATTTTTGTTCTTGTTGTTTTCTTTTTGTAGATGTTTCTGCATTTCTGGATAACCTTTTCGTTGAATAAGAGTTTCCAACTTTTAGAACTACTTTTCTGCTTTTTCCTCTCAACTACTATTTTTAGCAGGTGTGAATTTGAAGGCATGGGAAGAAAAAAATTTATGGGAAGGTTTAGGATGGAAAAATAAGCACTTTGGAAAAAGAATCAAGTCAAGATCACTCACGGTTTGAAAGTTATTCAAGTTCTAGTTTCTGCTTTTTGCCCTGAAAAACCTTATGAGTCCAGTTTGAGGCACTAAATAGTTCCGGATGGGCCTGAAAATTTGCAGAAATCCCAAAGTAGTCAAACATAGGTTTAATTTGTGGAAAATCATCTTTTCGAGAGCTTTCCAAAAAGGTATTATTAGTGAAGATCTGACAGTCGTATGAAAAGTTATGGCTTCCAGAAGTTGGTGCATATTTTAGAAATGTACTAATTTTTGAATGTGAATTTAAATTTGAATTTCAAATTATAATTTTGGCGCCAAACCACCAAAACTCATATCTCAAATGTTGTTTTTGGCTCCAAACCGAAAAAGGGCTATTTATGGGCTAGTTTCTAATTTTTGGATAACTTTTTGGGGAAAGAGTTCACATGCTGTGAAAAGGGAATTTTTTTGTAATTCTGTAATTTTTCCTGAAACTTTTGTAGCTTGCATATATCTCAGAGCTCAAGGATTTGAGATCCTCTGCATTTAAGAGTTCCATATTTTTGAATAAAATATTATTCTCTATTTTGTGAGTATTGTTTTGTGTCTCGAGTTTGCTCCCTTGTCACCTAGCCTATGTCACAATTTGTGTGTCGTGGAAAGCCACTACCACCTTAACAAAGGTAGATGACTAGATTCCCAAGTTGACTGTATAAGCCAATATTCAATTTCCTTTGTGATCAGATAACTACACACCCACCTGCCTGATCAGGGTTAGAGCTGTCAAAGTTAAACTTTAGCCAACTAGGGTTGAGGGGGAGGGGAACCAAAAAAATATAATTATGTTATGGGGGACAAGTGAAGGTCACTAAACGATCGGTATAGAATTAAGCAGTGAAGAGAATTTGAGAATAAAGGAATATACATAGAAGTATGAATTCTTACATGAATAACAGACATTAAAAATCCACCTGTCCTCTATGGAGAAAAGGAAATGGCATGTGTATTCTCAAAAACTTATTCTTGTATTCTTAATTTGCTCGTCATTACAAGAAAGTCTTAGTTTACTATACTGGTAGAAATAAAGGATATTTTAACTTCGATATAGATGCTTTTAGCCATTCTACAATCAGTTTGATCTTTTGAAAGGAAAGGCAAGTATGTTATGGGGGACAAGCGAAGGTCACTGATTTTAGGCAAGTATTCTATCACCAGCTCATCCAATGATTTGTAGTGTTTTAAACCTTCTATCTTCTGTACTTTGGTACTACTTTTCAATTCAAATACTCTTACTCTCAGAGAATTAAGTCTACAAAACTTGTATTACAAACTTGATAGGTAATACAACTCTAAAAAGTAAATTATCAATAGTGCCTCCAATGATCCAAATTGTTGTAAACTTCCCATCTTTGAAAGTTTGTGGTTCTCTTTCAACTTAGTTTTTCATAGAGAACATAATTTTGTGAAACTTGGAATGGAACCTAGCTCTGGAGAGTGTTCTATCTTCAGTGCTTGAAGGTTTAACAAACCATGAATACCCCTTCATGTTTCTCAGTATTTTATAGTATTCCACCTTTCTGAACTTTAGTGTTCTTGGTAGAGTCTTGACCTCCCTTAAATGCTTGCTATGTGTAAGATTCAGAGTTAGAAGGCCAAGACAACATTATTCAGATATTAAAATCTTGGACACTATGTTCAACCGTAAATTTATTTGCTTCAATTTGCAGAATGATGAAGACAATGACATATGCCCAAAAGGAAATTCATACATTTTATAGCATCGTTTAGTTGTCCTTTCTTATAATGATAAAAGTGAAATTATTTTTGAATTTTAAATTGTGATTTTAGTATAATTTATGTTATAAAAGTCACAATTACATGATTTAATAATTAATTATGAAAACCAATAGTAAATAAACATATTTAATTTCAAGAAATGATTGAATTTTTGTTTACTTTGATTTTATGAATTGCAATTTTAAAAAAAAAAATCTTCTTTAAAGAGTAGTACATGTTTTCTTTGTAAAAAATGAGTTTTAATGGTTAGTTTTGATGTTAGAACTATACAAGAAACCCTCCAATGGATTTAAAGTCAAAGCATGAATATGGTTTTGTTTTTTAAGTGCAATCTACTTTAATTTTTTTATTCTACCCCAAGAAATAATTCCATCCAATGTAAAATTGGTGGCAATGAACCACATATTTAAGGACTGATTCAATTATGGTAGAAAATTTTGTTTCTTTCTTAAAAAATGAAACTAAAATTGTGATAATTATGGGGAAAAATCCTTAAGAAGAATTAGACCTTAGGGCCTTCTTTTAGTTCTTACATGTTTGATTTAATGTCATTTCATTTTCTCACATTCTTCTTTTCAAAATAATATTGTGTTGGGTCTATATATGTGATTGGCTAGTCTTTTTAAGTCTTATGAGAGTTTTCATATATCCCTTACAACCAACCACTTATGTCATATTCAAAAGAAATTTTTTTGTTGTAATTTAGATTTATAGAATCATGTATGTATTATTAAAGTATTGAATGAGTAATAGAAGACCTTAATCTTTTTGTTTATTATTTTTCATTCTCTTCTATTATATTTTCTGATAACAAGAGTTGAGCACTCCTTCATTAGCTGAGATGAGATTCTATCTCGTCTACCATTTTTCATGTTGATGTTATCCAATGATTATGATGTAGGTATTCCATGTATGTAATTATATGAATTTATTTGTAGGCCTTTGTGCTTTTGTTACAATATTTTCATAGTTTTATATATTGTGGTGTCTAATAATATACTGGAGCGTAAATATTTTATAAGTGTGGTGCAAAACAATTATTAGCCTGCATTATGTTTGCTAATTTCATAATGTAGAAGGTTTTGGATTACAACATGTTTGATTTATGTATCATTATATTCAAGTATAAAAATGTGTATGGGGATAAATATTAGTGAATATAATTTAGTTTTACGTACTTAGTTACATGTATTACATATTTGAGCATTCTACAAAATAGATATTTAATAATGAAAGACCAATAAGCTAGTTTGAGGGGCACCTATTTTATGTGTTGTTAAAAGGTAATATTTGAATTTAATTTAAATAGAAAATAAAATATCAAACATCATTGATAGTGAGTGACCATTGATCTTTTCTTTCAAAATAATTAAAAAATCGAAAACACAATAATAAATAATGCTTAACATAATATTTGTAAATGTAGATTAGATATATATATTTTTTTTAATCAATTGAAAAAGCTAAAAAAAAACCTAATTAAAAGAAAAATAAAAGGTTGTGGATTAGATTATGTGCAAGGAGAGGATCTACATTTGCTAATATTCTTCAAAATATAGAAATGGCTAAACTAATAGCAAGTTTAAACCATCAAAGATCAGTTAATAAATTGTAAGTATGAAAAGAATATTAATGACAGATACGTACAAAAATTCTCTCGTTAGTTCTACTCCTTCGGAAAACTAAGTCGTTAATATCCATTCGGGTGTTCCATTCTGATTTGTTGATTCTGAGTTTTATTTCAAACCATAAATAGTGATAATTTGTTTTGGGTAAAGTTGTAACGTCATACTTTGGCACACAGCTACGTCATCCCTTGCCTATTCCAAAGTCGGTGATTTTGGAGTTAAGAATTGCCTCAAAAATCATATTCATGGATAACATCAACATTAAAAATGGTAGACGAGAAAAATGTTCAACACCTTTTTTTTCTGCTATCAATGAATAATTTAATATTTAATTTAGTTTTTAATTAATTTGATTTTTAAATTTTACATAGATAATAATTAGTTTTGAGATATATTTAGTTTATTTTATAATTATATTTTTCATACTAGATTAGATGACATTTGCAATCTAATTTTCATATTAAAAAAATTGAAAATAGAATAAATTTAACTAATTTCATCTATCTATTTTTTTGAGATATATTTTGATTCTCTATTTTACATATTCATAATCACAAATCAAATTTTGAAAAGCAAACTTGATCAGACTCAATTCCCTCACAAAATGGTTAATTCGTCAAATAAATCTATTGCAAAGGTAGGATGAATGGTACATTTGTAGTGTGCTCCACGAATTTAGCAAGGCAAGAATAGGCTAGCCATATGTCAAAGTACGACCTATGATGTGTCAACTATGAAAAACGTTCTTTAAATTATAATAAATTCAAATATTCAACCATCGTATGACCTTGTTTGCATGATTATTCACTTGCGATCTGAATATTATCATCCAATGATTGCAAAATGATATCAAAAAGATTTTATTGGGGGATTTTCTTTGCTTTCTAGCATTTATTTCTTAAGTGTAGAAGGGACGGGAGTATATCTGTTGTATGAGGTCTGGTTTTTTTTGTTTTGTATCTCCATTAATTTTGTTCCAAATATCATTTGATTATCCTTACAATATATAAGGATAATGTATAAGAAGTTTGTGGAGTGAGGATGAAATTTTCATTGAAAACTTCTAAAATTTTATTTTCAATGTCATTCATATATAATACTTAAAATTCTATTAATATTTTTTTACATTTATATATAATTACAGATTTATCATTGCTCTTCCTTAAATAAAAATCGTAAGACTATCAGCTTCTTCAAATTTTGAAACTTTAAATTTAAAACTTATCTATTATTAAAATCCATAAGAAACATGTTTATAAAAACTCCTAAATTTTTTTAACAACAACCATTAAAATATTTTTTAAAAATCCCCTCCACGGAACTCCAACCTTGAAAAAACAAATTTGTTGAAATAGTACTCTTAAGACTCCTCGCTTTAAACGATAAACTAAAACTTTTTAAATTTCCAAGTTGTTATTAAATGTTCCTTTAGTTACTACTTCGGGCCTTCTCATAGGACGGTTAAACTGATGTAGTTGCCGTTATGCCCCACTGTACAAGAAACATGTGAAAGCAAGAAGCTGAACATACATTGAATGAGTCCTCTTTTGAAATAATTTGGCATGCGGAGACGCAGGTATATAAATTATTGTCATAGAAAATTGGAAATATTCGTTGGCAGTGTAGAATTTCTGCAAAATTATAAAGGCTTTGTCCTCTGGTGACTAGCCCAACAACATATATGACCCTGAGCCGCAGTCTAACCATATTTGAGCCTTCGAATATCTAATTCTCATCTGTTTTCTTTTTTGTGACCTTTCATTCCTTGTGCACTCACACTCGGAATCATGGAATCAAACAACAGAGATGAACTAAAGGTGGATCAAGATCGTTGGGTCGTTCACATCAAGCACTGCCTGCAAATATTATGCGAGGAAGAACAAGAAATGGAGAATTGTGTATCCATTTTTGGTGTGCCCAAGGAGCTGTTGGCAGTGAAGCCAGAGGTATACATTCCCCAGTGCGTCTCCATAGGACCATATCACCACTGGATTTCCAAATTGTTAGAAATGGAGAGATACAAATTTGCTGCTGCGCGAAGATTTCAGAAGAGCATAAGTGGTGACTGTAAATTTGAATCTGTAGTAGAAGAGGTGAAGAAGTACGACGTGAAAATCAGGAGCCGCTATCAGAAATGTCTGGACTACAAGGAGGAAGCCCTGGCATGGCTAATGGCTTTGGATGCCTCCTTTTGCTGGAGGTGCTCTACTACTCTATTGTCCCTGCAGCAGCCATAGATAGTGCCTTTACTAAGGAGAATGAGGACGAGAAGGCCTCCTTGCCAGATTTAACCTTTGTTGAAAGGGCGTTGAAAGCCCTATGGAATGCTCTCTCATCGTTAAACATTGGGCTTGTCCGACATCTCTCGGTGCTCTCTCAGCACCTCTTGAAAAGCAGGTTCCTGCAGTGTCTGATACAGTTGTTCACGAATCTATTTTCCATTTTTCTGAAGCCTTCAATTCAACAGAAAGATGAAAATGATCAAGAAAGAGGATACAATTCTGTGCAAACTCCACCTACACGCGACGAACTGGAGATTCCTTCAGTGTCCGATTTATACTCAGCAGGAGTAAAATTCATTCCTACCAACGGAGACCTCACCACAATTCGCTTCGATGGGAGGACTGCAACACTTTACCTTCCCAAACTGAGGCTGGATTCAAATACAGAAGTGATTCTCAGAAATCTGGTGGCGTTCGAAGCTTCAGTGGCGCCTGGTGCGCTGATTTTCACTCGCTACACAGATTTCATGAACGGCATCATCGACACAGAGGAAGATGTTCGGCTGCTGAGAAAGAGCGGAATTATTTACAATCACTTGGCAGACGACGGAAAAGTGGCAAGCATGTGGAACGGCATAGGTAAATATGTGAAATTGACTTCAGTTAAATATTTGGATCAAGTCATAGCTGATGTCAATAAGTATTATCACAAGAGATGGAGCGTCGCTGTGAAGGATTACATAAAGAAATACATATTTGGTTCATGGCAGCTCCTTACTCTTTTGGCCTCAGTGATACTTTTGCTTCTCACCTGTTTGCAGGCATTTTGCTCTGTGTATGACTGTAAGCATTGGTTGAGCGACACTCATTTTGTAGATAACTAAGGTCAACAGAAGAGTTGTACCCTATATCAGTTTTCTCCAATACTGCCGGCGTCCTTTTCTTTTGGAAGGACACAATCAATTGTTTTTGCTTAGGCTGGTCGAAGTCAGACTTGATTGTAGATCACATTTAAATAAATTTGATTATGTTAGCATTTTCTAGTAAAGTATCCTTAGAAAACACGCTGCAATTTTGTCTTGCCTTCAAGAACATTTTCAGATGCATTCTTAATCGCCGTTCTTTCATACATACAAAACAATAATCTGACGTAAGATCACGATGACTTTATCTACGATTAGATCTTTTAATCGTTGTAAAGAGTTGTAAATTATCTATAATACTATAAGAAAAAATTGATTATTAACCACCTATCATGATGGCATTTTCTGTTCAAATTTGGTTCAGTGATGAAATCCATAGATATCTCCTCTTATTTTTTATTTGGACTAGATAAAAGATTATAGAAGACTTAGAATTTTAATTATATCCTGTTGATTTATTTGGCATACCATGCATTTTGTTACAAATTTTTTTTAGCATTCTCATTTTCCCCTTTCTAACAGAATTCTTGTTTCATTCTATAATATGTTTAATGAATCCAAAGTCTCCACCTACTAGACAAGCAAGGAGTTCTTCCAACATCTTAAACTCAAGGGTTGAATTTTTACATAGGTGCAACCTATTTCTATAGTAAAACATTTCCTTTACACACTTGAATCAGTTCGTAAATGAAAGTTTGAGTATTTAGATCCTTTTTTCACTATTCTCTTGCCTCACCACCAAATCAACTTGTAATATGAAAATGACATACAATAGAGACTTTGTGGATTCATCCCTTCTCAATTGAGCATTGACCATAATATTTTCCTTTCCATTCCTATGTATGATCAATATCATATCCATCATCTTTGTGACCAATTTTTATTGCTCTTCAAATAATAACCTACATTTTGAAAAAAATCCATATTAATAGCTTGGTCAAAAGCTGCACACCAAGGCTTGTGACTATTCTTGATTCATCTTTCTTTAGAAATAAAAGGAAAGCCATACAATAGAGTATCATTAGAAAATAATGCATGAGTTATAGTAATTTGAAGTTTTCGAATAGTGATCCCTTTCCACTTCTTACCCTAATTTTGGGCTGATATTTATCTTCTGAAAGATTCTATCACCAGAATTAAAAAAAACAGTAAGAAGGTCCCCTTTCTGAACTCCTTGGAGAGATTAGAAAAAAAAAATTAATAGAAAAATCATTTATCAAGACTAAAAATTTGGCTCCAAAGATAAAAGATAAAATGTATTTGTGCCACTTTTGTGAGAAACCAAACTTGAGAAGAACTGGAAAATGAATTTCCCAACTAAATATTTCATAGGCTTTCATCTATTTAATTTTATAATCGTAGCTTGAAGCTTATGTTGGTGGATTGAATGTAATACTTCATGAGAAAATAGAGCTCCTTCTACAGTTAATTTATTTGCAATAAATCCCCCTTGCTCCTTAAAAAAGATTTTAGGTAGAAGAGAATCTAATCTCAAAGGTATGCACTTAATTGCTCATATAAGGTGCTACATAGAATCTAATAGAAAGAAACATTCCATCTTGACCATTTAGGAAAAAATTGAAATTATCGATTATTGGAGGAATGGGGGTTGGGTTGATTTGAAGACCATCAGTCAGGATCTTAGCCCTGTTTAGTCGGCTTTCAGAGCCTTAAGGCCAGTTCAACACCAGGTGGAGGATCTTGCTGTCTGGTTAGACAACCTGTCTGGTATTTTTTCAGTTTCTTCTGCCACGTCTTTGTTGGTTAGTCCGATGGGGCCTCCTCCCTTCTGGGCTAAGGCTTGGATTAATCACCTGACTCCTAAAATCAATATTTTCTACTGGATAATGCTACAGAATAAGATTCTCACTTTGGACAATCTTGGAAAAAGAGGAATTCAATTACCAAACAGATGTTATATGTGCAGGAATGAAGCCGAGACTGTTAATCATCTTTTTCTTCATTGCCCTTTTGTTTCGAATATCTAGGGTAAAATTTTTGTGCTTCTTGATGTGGTTTGGGTTTCCCCTGCCTCTGTCGAAGATTTCTTCATGCAATGGAAAGATCCTTCAAAAAATCCTTTTGTTCGAAAGCTATGGTCTTTTGTTCTACCTTTTGTGTCTTGGAATATTTGGAAGGAAAGGAACAATAGAGTGTTTAGGGATAAAGAGATGTTGGAAGGGGACTTGCTCGCTAAAATCATAAGGGCTATAAAGGAAAACTTATCTTTAATTCCAAGAAAAATGGTTGAGAAAGCCAACTGGTCTCCTCTCGATTTTGCTATAGCCGAAAAGTGGAATTCAAAATTAGTTGGGTCATATGTCCTCAAACCTGTTGTTTGTGGGAGAGAGAATGCTAGTTGGTCTTTGCCACCTTTGGGTTGGGTGAAAGCCAATTTTGATGGTGCGGCTAAAGGCAATCTTGGGAAAGCTGGTAGTGGGTGTGTTTTAAGGGACAATTCGGGGGCTTTTATTGCGGCACTCAAACTAATCATGTTGCAGAAGCTGTTGGGGCTTTTCATGCGGTTAGCTTAGCCCTCAAGATGAACACGAAATGTCTTTGGTTGGAGGGTGATTCAATGAATATAATAAATTGCATTCTTGGGCTTACCCCTCCCTCGTGGACCATCAAAAAGTGGATCAAAGATACTAAAATTTTACTAAATAAATTTGATAAAGTGAAAGTGTCCCACACCTATAGAGAAGCTAATAAGGTGGTGGATTACTTCACTAATGAAGGGGTTAAGAAGGGCGGGGAAAACATGTGGAGGAAGAATGACTACATCCATCCTAATGTGAAAGCGCTAATTTATTATGATTCGCATGAAGAGAAGTCTCAGTTTCACATGATGAAACTAATAAAGATTAGGTAACGCCGATTTCATTTCAGATTTGATGGGACCATGCCATTTTATTTTTTCAAGAAGAAGTCTCCCAGACGCTTTTGGTGTTTGAAAATATGCCTAAATCCAGATCCGTATAAATCATATAGAGTGTGTTGTTTAATAGTGCTTTGAACACAAGTAGTTTTCGTGAGCACGTAGCACACCAAATGGGAAAGAATTGAAAAGGGAGGTTTAAATTGTGATATGGAAAAGCTCCATGGTACTGATGAGGGGATGTTGGACTATTTTGTAAAAAATTGGAAAAATGGTGAGATTGTGTTGTTTGGCAAGAATGTTAAGCTGAATGAGGAGTTAATAGGTGAGATAACTGGTCTTTCGACAGAGGGTGTGAAATTTTATCGGGACTGTCGATTCTCTGATGAAGCGGTCATTAAATTTCCTAAAAAAGATAAGGAGAAGGCTAAGATGGTTAAGGTTTCCAATAGCTACTTTGATGTGGAGTCCATCAAATCTATCTGGAGGAAATTTTTAAGAGTTATAATGGAATATATCATGTTTGACGGGCAACTTCATGTCTTAATCCCCGCCTATCTACCGGATGCCCTTCTAGTTTGGTCTCTAGTTTTTAAAGGTACCTCTGTTACGAAACTTGTTTCGTATTCTGGGAATTCCATGGAAATTATTTCTGATAAACCCATGGTTAGTAAGGAATCGGCCCCTAGTGCCCCTATGTCTGGAAGATTTGGGAATGGCCCTTATGACTCCCTTATTCAGGATGAAATTAACTCAGCCCTGAATAAGCTCAAGCCTGAGGATATTGTGAGTGTGGCAGAAAAAAGTACGGATGGCCTTTTCACTGTTCTCAAGTGGACCCAGAAGGAAGTTTGTGATTTGAAAGGCCGTAATATTGATCTTAGCAATAGAGTCATGGATTTGGAGCAGAAGATTAGCTGGAGTCGTAGAGAGAATGAAGGATAGGAAAATCCCTTACCAAGGAAAAGACAACAATCACAGGAGGAAATATTGACTAGTATCGAGTATAGTATGTCCAAGATAGGCCAAAATATTAGGGCCACTGTGGCGAACAATCACAAAATTGCCAGGCATAACACCATTATCATCAATGCAATGGTGGAAAAGCTCAAAAAAAACCAAAAGGGTTCGCTGGTCGTGATTCGGGATGTGACGAGGAGTCGCATCTGCCGGTGAGCGGGATTTTGACTCGCATCTCGCTAACACTAAGAGGAAGACCCCGACTTTGTCACATATAGCTCAAATCCTCAAGCAGGGGTTACATGATATGAAGGATGTTGAAAAGGAGGCTGAGGAGTTATTGAACACCTTGGAGTAGTGTGGTGGTGTTTGTTTCTGGTTTTTTGGGTGGTCCTTTTTTGGGCCATGTTGTCTCTTTGTGCTGTCATTTCCTTTTTGGGACAGCCGTTTATTTGTTTGGACTTTTTTTGTTATCTTTTGTTGTTTAAACTCTGCGGTTTCAGGTCCCTGTAAAACCTATTTTTTCCTTTAAAAACTTTGTTTCTCGAAGAGAAACAATGTTAAACCACTTGATTCATTTTGATATTTTATTAAACATTTTTTACTAAGAACATTAATATCCCTAGAATTCCATGAAATGGTTTTCATTGGGATCAAGGAGAGCAATGAAGGAAGAGGCGGTGAGGATAGCAAAAACAAAATAGAAATAGAACAAAATAGAATAGAGCAAAGAATAGGAATGGAGTGCAGAAATTTTAAACACAGAAGTGAACCAAACAAAAGTTCATATTTCATATATTTTTCAATGCTTACAATATTTCCACCAAAAAGAAAATTACAGAGTTGTTGCTCTTTCTATTTTTACTTAGAAAATAAAATAGATAAATTCTCCTGTTTCTGGTTGTTGCTACAACACTGGCTACTGCACGCAGTAAAAATCGTATTTGCTAATTTCTTGTACTTCTGTTATTTTTCATTCCACTCAACTAACTTAAAAAAAAAAAAGACTCCATAAAACTAATAACCAAAAACTATGACTTATTCTGGAAGCTACAAATGAGCCCAACAAAGGAGGGAAAAGTAAAAGCATTTAATTGCATTTAATATTGCCAGCTGGGAAATCTTGTCTAAAAAGATATACATTTTAATCTTAATTCAAAATCTGTCCTACACTTGGAATTTGAAAAATATAGTTTAAATGCATTTAGCTAGAGAATGAAATCTCACACATGTGAGAGGATTTGCAAAATTTGTGCCGGGAACCAACATTGAAATTCTATGGTGGTGGGAGTTGTTAATTTCTATAACCTAGCAACAAATTAATTGCATAATAAATTCACAGAAATAAATCTAATTTATAACAATTAACACAACTGGGTTAATTAACAACTAATAACAGTGGAAGCAAAAATAACATTAAGCCAAT
>VDFB02148386.1:0-29742 GCA_007258455.2 Sequoia sempervirens | reverse complement strand
AGCAAAGGCTTAGAAATAAGGAAATGCAAATGATATGCAAGTATAGCTATGTAATCTAGGAAATGAAACTCAAAATTAGAATTATAAACTACAAATGAAGAAAGGTGCACCTAGAAAAATGGAGATGCCTGAAACAAGGTCTGTAATCCTAAAATGATGAATTTTGATGCACATTGGGAATCATACACCAGCTGGGGTGATTTAGTCCTAGTTTAGGGTTTCAGGATGAATCTGAAATCTACAACTGGTAAACCAGGATCTACAGGAAATGTCTAAAATATGGTATACTGGGACTCATACACCCAAGGTGGAGATTTAGTCCCATTATCAGGGTTTTTTTGAAAATTTGATATCCTCTAGTGATCTTCTGTAGCTTCTCTCCTCTTCAGTCTCCAAGTCTGAAACTTTGAATTCCAACCTATAGGTGACTTTCCGTGAAGAAGACAACTTCTTAATAACTTTGACAACTTTCTTCAATCTTGCAACTGTCTTCAAAGGATCTTCAAATCTAAAACACCTAGATCTGCAATCACACATGTAGAGAAGAGAAAAATGTTGTTTTGTTAGTGGATAGGGGTTTTCCTTGATCAAACCTCATTTTGTTAATCCTTCAAATGAAATAAAATAGAATGAAGGAATGATGAATGAATAAATATGCTATGTTTCAACTCACCAAATCCTTGTAACAAAGGTTACAATCTTGTATGAAATGGCTAGCATGAATGTAGATCTTGACTCTTGATTGTATGCTATGGATCTTGACTTGAATTCTTGCTTGAATCATGAAAACCTACATCATAAAAGTTAGCTCAAAAATGAATATAATGCATGATGACTTTGACATGATGCTCGAATCTTGAATATATCTCCAAAACGCTTGATAATCAACTCTTGAATGATCTTGAATACTTGATCTCATAAACTTTCTATAGGATTGTTTTCATCAACTTGCTAGGTCACACTTGGTCATGAAAATTTCTAGGAGAAAATATGTGAAATAACCTTGTATTTATACTTGTTTATGCCAAAATTCCCAAAGTTACAACACTACAAGCCGACATTAGATCTAGGAGAATAAAATCCCACCAAGAATTGAATTCAAAATAGGTCCAAGCTAAGCGGGACTCATATGCTAGTTATAGTAGGCTAAGCTTGGGACACAAGTTTCAAGAAATGTTAAGATTTATGCCAAATTCAGGACTAGGCCCCAAAACTTAGTTGGGACCCATACGCCCGATGTGGCATATGAGTCCCAAATCACTAAATTTGGAACACAACTCAAAATCATTAAATTATGATTGGTTATTAGATATGTTTTGGGATTATCCTCGGAAAGATGGATTAAATAAGGCTTGTGGATACAAAATAGGACCAAATAAGGCATAAAGAAGCCCAATTTTAACAAAGAGGGCCCAAAAAAGTGTGAAAATGTAAAGGGATACATTTTTATACACTACATTTAGCCCCAACTTTAGTGAGAGGAGGAACTTGCTTCAAAATCACACTAAAGTAGATAAAATCACATCAAGAGGGGTCCAAGTGTACCAACTCTAGTAAGACATGATGACAACAATTAAGAGGGTTACACAAGCCCCCAAGATCAAGATCCTATGGAAAACCAACATAGGAACAAGAGAACACACATATGAATAATGTAAGGAGCAACAACAAGGTACAAGAGTACATTGCCAAAGACATAAAGAAGAAACAAAAACAAAAAGGGGGGTGGATCAAGCCTTGACCATTTGTCCAACATGATGTGGATTAGATCTAAGTTGTTTTTCCAAAAAAAATTAGAAGTGGAACACGATGTCTACTATGAAAACCAAACACACACTCACATGGGCTAGTGGAACCTTAGGTCGTCCACTAGGTGATCCCCCAATGAGACACATACACACGCAGTTGGTATACACTCACATAGACAAGAAAGTGGCTATGGGAAAGTCACGCCTAAGTTCGGATCCCATACGGTATCCATACCAAAGATATACCTCCTGATAACTTTGATAAGGCACCAGAGAACATGAACAACAAGATCCATGAGGCAAGCAAAGCTTCATATGCTTAACACCCATGAACAAACAGGATGGCTCCACAGGCAAGCAACGTGTGTTATGCAAGGTGGCCATATAACAAATATTGTAAATGTAAAACAATATAAGGTACATTCAAAAGAGTTTTTCTTAGTTCATGTAAGGTCTTAACTTAGGGAACATCATGCCTAATATCTCCAAGAGAGGACCAATCGAAGAATAGAAAATTTGCAACTTAGGGGATGCAGTGTGTTGCATCAAGCCATTAAGAGGAATATAATATGCTAAGAGAGATCACGCTCTTGAAGGAAATCACACCCAATTTCACCACAAAGAGAAAGATGCATCACATGAAGTAAGAAGACTACACAATGAAACATGAGTTGTAAAATGCAAAAAATAATAATGCCAATGTATGCCCTCACTTCAAAGAAATTGCTAAACACCATGTTGTGAGAAATTACTTTAAAGTAGAAAATGATAAATGATAACAATAAAGAGGACTTGAGAGATTATTTGGAAAGCCCTATGCCAACTCATATGTTTCCAAATAAAGTTATTTCATGAAAAAGGGGTTGCCCCCAAAATGAAATACCAAAATCACATAAGTGATCCACGGATTTGAGGTCAGTATGTCTTTGCTACAATGTTTTTAGAGAGCTTAGATTTGTCATCATTCCAAAAATACTCATGGAATAGGAAGAATGACATAAAGAGAGCAAAAACAAAGATTTTTTTTTGGGTCAACATGGAAGAGACCTAAATGTCTTGACGCCTTGCATCATCCCCAAAAGGAAAACAAAAGACAAAGAAAAGATAAAAGGAAAAAGATTTTGGGTCAAAATGGAAGAGACCAAAATGTCTCGATGCCTTGCATCATCCCCAAAATGAAAACACAAGACAAAGAAAAGATAAAATGTTTGACATAGAGAAGAATGTAGATACAAATAGAGGAATGTCACAAAGATAGAGGGATACATCAAACGAAATAGCACGGTGGATCACATTACGCACACACAATCACATATAAGAACATGAAAATAAAATAAAGACAAGACTAGTAAGGAACATGTGAGTCAACCTATTGGTAGGTCGTCTGCATCCCAATATTGTTCATCATATACAAAAAGCAAACAACTAGCCAAAGGGACAACAACAAATGTTGAACTAGGGTCATCACCAAGTTCAACACTCTTCCTAAGAGAATTATCATTTAAGATTATAGAAGAGGAAAATAATGTATTCAATTCATTATCCACTTCTTCATCAATTTTAGCAACCTCATCATTGTTTTCCAAGTTAATTACAATGGGAGGTCGAATGATAGTGTCCAAAGAAGGATTTAACTCTTGTTGTGGTTGTGATATAGGATCTTTTTGTTGCGGAAAAGAGGGAGACTCATCGTGTATTGCTTTAGTCAAGTTTGGATGTTGATTTTCTTTGTTGTTCTCTTCGTTTAATATTTGAGCAAGAGCACGATGTCTACGCCTACGCTCTCTATCATTTTTGTTTCTTTTAGTATGATTTTCAAGTTGTGTTTGTGTAGGAGTAGGTTTATCAACCATGTTGGCAATGCAAGGGCAGACAATTGAGAGGGGGTGAATCAGTTGTCATAGAAATTCACAAATTATTAAATTTATTAACCTTATTCTTAGATTTGATTATCAACCATGAAAGCATAAATCGTCAACACATCAGAAACACACATAACACCAAGATATTTTTACGTGGAAACCCTATTAGGGGAAAAGCCACGGTGGAGTCATTCCACAAGATTATACCCTATTAAAAGTATAAAGAATGAAATGGGGAATGCACATGCATTTAGGCACACTGCCTAGAGCTCACTACTCAATTACAACAAGGCTTACTACCCAAAGGAAGACACATTGTCTTTCAGAAAGATTCATATTACATCCATAGGGATTTGAACTGATAAAATAGGATCTGCTAATGCCTGATCACAGTTTCGATTAAGCACATGAACACTTATTCACTCTTCTTCACACTCTTCTCTGCCTTCAAATGATTTAGAACATTATTCATGCACACACATATTCAGAATACCTCAAATGAAATAAACAGTCACTTATATATATCCGCAATAAGAAATTAAATTGCTACATGTCAGCCTCAAGAAAATAATAAAATGAATACAAACTGTCGGCCCAAATCAATAACAATTATTAATGCAATCAACCAAGGTTGGTCACAACATAGTGAAGACCCGAAATAACATCTTCAAACATGAGCCACCTTAAAAAAATATTCCTCAAAGCTCCACAACACGCTACAAACACCTTGTCGGCCAAGAACATGAACACGCAAGAGAAAATCTTGGATCGTGAGCACAACGATCAATACGGATGTACAATACAAATAGAGCATGATCTAGAAACATCAAAAAACATCATGAATCACTAGAGAAGCATCCAAAACAAGTAAACTTACTGAAATCACATAAACTTCATTTAGGAACACATATTAAAGTAACAAAAAGATTGTCAGAATACAAATCTTCATAACTTGATCAAAACTTCACGTGGATCTCTGAAACTCAATGTGGATAAACTAGATATACTCGACAAGAAAAAATTTAGTCCACAACCTCTGATCATCAACGTATTGAACTCGTTGACAGACTGAACTTTACTTCACCACTGACAACTTGCAACTCATTTCATTACAATTTTCTCAATATCCTCGACATATACAACTTCAAATGAATTTATGCTAATAGTGTTAACATCAATGACAACCACATATCAGAAACACAACCACAACATCCAACAATCTCCCCCTTTGGCATTGATGGCAACACATAATGTGAAAAACACCATCAACGCAACTATACTTACTCCCCCTTAGGTTCTGACTCTTCTCATATAACTCTTCCATATGACTCTTCTCCTCAAAAAGTTTTTCACATGACTCTTCTCCCCCTTTGACATCAATGACAAATATATATTTTATACAAGCTCTGAACCACATATTTGAACATCTGACTACTCCCCCTGAGTAGCAACCACCACAATATCAATTCAGATCAAGATATGACTATGAAATCATGAACTGATGCAAAGCAATGCATCTTAGTTCTGATTAGGAGTGGTAATCACCCCTAACTTCCCTCTAAGATACTAAAAAGTACCCTTAGGAAATGACTTGGTAAAGATGTCTACAATCTTCTTCTTAGTAGGCACATACTCCAGTTTGACTTCCTTTTCACTCACCTTCTCTCTCAAAAAGTGAAACTTGATAGATATATGCTTCATCTTTGAATGCAACACCAGATTCTTAGAAATGTTAATTGCACTTGAGTTATCATAGAATATAGCAATAGGTTCATCATACACAACTCTGATATCCTTCAACATCTGCTTCATCTACAATACTTGAGTACAATTGTTAGCATCAACAATGTATTCAGCCTCTATAGTAGATAAGGAAATGGCATTCTGCTTTTACTTAACCATGAAATCAACTTCTTTCCCATGAAAAATGCACCACCACTAGTAATTTTTTTCTCATTCACATCACCAACCCAATTAGCATTAGTAAAGGAACTCAAAGTAAGATCATCATCTTTAGGATACCACATGCCAAAATCAACTATTCCCTTCAAGTATCTAAAAATCCTCTTTACAACAGTCACATGAGATTCTTTAGGATCAGCTTGAAATCTTGCAACAATACATACAAAATTCATGATATCAGGGCTAGTTTGAGTTAAATACAACAATCCACCAATCATTGGTCTATATCTAGTCTGATTTTCGTTTAGAGAATCATCATCTGTTGTCAACTTACATCCGGTCACCATGGGTGTACCAATTGGATTTGAATCTTCCATACCAAATTTCTTCAACAATTCTTTCACATACAAATCCCTTTGTCTAACTGAGTAATTTTCAATCCCAACAATAATTTCATCTCTCCAATCATTGAAATCTCAAACTCACTCTACATCTCATTAGCAAACTTCATCCACAAACTATCATCTCCTCCAAAAATGATATCATCAACAAAAACTTCCACAACCAAATCTTTATCATCATTCTTGAAATACAAATTACTATCAATAGAACCTTTGTTAAATCCAAGCTTCAACAAATACTTATCTAATCTAGCATACCAAGCTCTAGGGGCTTGCTTAAGTCCATGCACTGCTTTCTTCAACCAACAAACCATATCTCCCTAATTAGTCAACTGAAATCCATCCAGTTGCTCAACATACACCTCTTCTTCCAACTCGCCATTTAGAAATGTTGACTTGACATCCATCTGATAAACCTTGTAGTCTTTGTAAGCAGCATAAGCAAGAAACAATCTCACAGCTTCAATTCTAGCAACAGGAGCAAAGGTCTCTTCAAAATCAATTCCTTCCATTTGAGAATATCCCTTCATATCAATCTTTCTTTGTTTCTGACCACTTCACCTTGCTCATTTAGTTTGTTTCTAAAGACCCATTTAGTTATAATGAAATTTTTATCCTTAGGTCTAGGAACAAGAATCCATATATTATTCTTCTCAATTTTTTGTAGTTCTTCTTTCATTGCTTCAACCCAATTTTCATCCTTACATGCTTCATTCACATTAGTAGGCCCAGTCTTTGAAATCAAGCAATATTCTTTTGCAATCTTTCTCCTAGTCTAGACACCTTTGTTCTTATCACCAATGATCTGATCTTCTGAAAGATTCAATCTTACATACCTCAGAGTCTTAGGACATTCTTGAATTTCAAGCTCTTGTGATCTCTCTTCTTCACTTTCACTATTTTCTCCTTCCTCTTGATCTTCTTGATTCACTAGGATGACTTGAACTTGATTTGAAGTTTGAACTTTCTTTCCTTTGTTTGTACTATCATTCTGATCATCTGATTCATATCCATAGGTTCTGGATGGTTTAGCTATGTCTTCATAAACCTTAACATTTGCAATTTCAACTATTTTCTTCAATCTCTTATTGTAGCACTAGTAGGCCTTGTAGTATCACCTTTGACTTGTACCTGATTGAGGATGTAAATAGTAGTACTCACAACTTCTCTCCAATAGATATGAGGAACATTTTCTTCTAGCATCATAGTTCTAGCAGCATCTTGAACTATCTTGTTCTTCCTTTCCACAAATCCATTTTGGTGAGGGGTCTGTGGGGAAGATAGCTGTCTCCTTATTCCATGTACTTCACAAAAAGAATTAAACTCACCAAAATTAAATTCACCACCTCTATCGGATCTCAGACATTTAATATTCAAATCAGTCTTTGTCTCAACCATAACCTTAAAGATCTTGAACTTCTCTAGAGTTTTAGATTTCTCCCTTAAGAAAGTAGCCCACATCATTCTTGAATAATCATCAATAAGCAACATGAAATACCTATAACCTTGTAAACTTTTGACTCTAGAACGACCACACAAATCAGTATGCACAAGCTCCAACAATTGACTTGAATTATGTTGTTTGCTCCTAAATGATATTCTAGTTTGCTTCCCCAATTGACATTCCTTGCATATGACATTAGTAGGTTTCATCAACTTAGGAAGATCTCTCACTGACTGAGTAGAACTTATCTTGATAATATTGTCAAAGTTAACATGACACATTCTTCTATGCCACAACCAAATTTCATCAACTCAAGCAATCAAACAACTTTTACTAGCAACATTCAAATGAAATATATTACCTCTTGTTTTTGTATGATGCAATCACATTTTTGGAACACCCCAATACTCTACACTTTCCATCCTTGAACTGAAGATTGTAACCCTTATCAACCATCTGTCTGACACTTAAAATATTATGCTTTAGACCTTCCACATACATGACATCATCAATATTGTTCTTACCATCAAGAGAAATGCATCCTCTGCCATGGATCACACAAGCTATGTTATCACCAAATCTCCCAACACCACCATCATACTTTTCCAAGCTCACAAACTTACTTTTATCTCCTATCATATGATGAGAGAATCCACTATCAATCAACCATTCATCTTTCTCGTCAACTCGAGTAGTTAGGGCTTTCTCCACATTTTTACAACTAGCAGATTCAGTAGACAATATTATTTTCCTTGATAGCAATAAATGCCCATGTGTCCTCACTTCCATTTGCTTTATCAGATTCATCATATGTCACTCCTTCATCAGCAACATAATAAAACTTCTTTTGAAATTTAGGCTTGTTATGTCTTGGTTTAGAAACTCTTTCTGGACACCTTGATGCAAAATGACCTATCTTATTGCAGGAAAAACATTTAATAAGAAACTTCCCTTTATACTTACCTTGTCCTCTAGCTTCTCTGTTCACAATCAGTGCTTCAAGCTCATCCAATTATATTTCTTCTTCTTCAATCTGTCTCATTTATTCTTCATACTTGAATGTCTTTCTAGAAGAACTCTCTCCCAGATCATATCTCTGTTTATCTCTTCCAGATGTAGTATCCTTGAATGTAGATTATATCTTAGGAAGGGAATCACCAAATTCACTCAACTCAAAAGCAGTAAGCTTACCAATCAACATATCTTGAGTAACATTCGTCATAGTTCAGAGCTCTTCAATAGCTTTAGCTTTGACTTTGTAAGCAACAGGAAAAGATCTAAGCACTTTAGTAATAATCTCTGATTCTTCCAACTGTCCACTAGTACATCTGATACCACACACAAGTTCATTCACTCTCTGCATGAAAGTAGTAATATTTTCATCATCACCCATTCTCAACATTTCATATTTCCCTTTTAGTCTCTGCAACTTATCAATCTTCACATTAGCATCACCTTCATACAAAGTTTCCAACTTTTTCCAAATCTCATAAGCAGTCTTCAGATCCATAACATTAGTCATCTCAGTATCAGTCAAAGCACTCAAAAATGCTTCCTTAGCCTTAATATTGTACTCATCATCCCTAAGCTCAGTAGTAGTAGTAGGACCATCCTAAGGTATAACATACCTATTACTTGTAATGCTCTAGTAGGGTTCACCAATGCATCTCAAATGGCACTCCATTCGAGTCTTCCACAAAGAATAATTTGTTCCATCAAATCTTAGACTATCCTTCCTATAAGTCGCCATCATGGATCACCTCAAGCTATTAATCTTCTTCCACGAAACTTGCTATGATACCAATTGTTGGAAACACAAGGGTAGACAACTGAGAGGGGGGGTGAATCAGTTGTCACATAAATTCACAACTTATTAAATTTATTAACCTTATTCTCAAACCTGATTATTAACCATGAAAGCATAAATCATGAACACATCAGAAACACACATAACACCAAGATTTTTTTTATGTGGAAACCTTGTTAGGGGAAAACCCATGGTGGAGGTCAATCCACAAGATTATACCCTGTTAAAAGTGTAAAGAATGAAATGGGGAATGCACATGCATTTAGGCACACTTCCTAGAGCTCACTGCTCAATTACAACAAGGCTTACTACCCAAAGGAAGACACATTGTCTGATAGAAAGATTTAGATTACATCCGCAGGGATTTGAACTGATAAAATAGCATCTGCTAATGCTTGATCACAATTCTGGTTAAGCACATGAACACTTCTTCACTCTTCTTCAATCTTCTTCACACTTTGCTCTACCTTCGAATGATTTAGAACATTATTCATGTACACACACATTCGACATAACTCAAATGAAATAAACAGTCACTTATATTATCCGCAACAAGAAATTAAATCGCTACATGCTGGCCTCAAGAAAATAATAAAATGAATACAAACTGTCAGCCCAAATCAATAAATTTTTTTAATGCAAATCAACCAAGGTTGGTTACAACATAGTGAAGACCCAAAATAACATCTTTGAACATGAGCCACCTTCAAAAATTATTCCTCAAAGATCCACAACACACTACAAACACCTTGTTGGCCAAGAACATGAAAAACATGAATAGGCAAGAGAAAATCTCGGATCGCGAGATCAACGATCAATGCAGATGTGAAACATAGATAGAGCATGATCTAGAAACATCCACAAACATCGTGAATCACTAGAGAAGCATCCACAATGACTGAACTTACTGAAATTGCATCATCTTCATTTAGGAACACAAACTGAAGTTACAAAAAGACTATCAGAATATAAATCTTGATAACTCAATCAAAACTTCACGTGGATCTTTGTAACTAAACATGGATAAACTAGATATAAGTGATAAGAAACCATTTAGTCCACAACCTCTGATCATCAATGTACTAAAATCATGGATAGACTGAACTTCACTTCACCACTAACAACTTGCAACTCATTTCATTACAATTTTCTCAATATCCTTGACATATACAGCTTCAAAATAATTTATGCTAATAGTGTTGACATTAGTGAAAACTGCATACCAACAACACAACCACAACATCCAACAAACCATAGGTTTCTTTTCTTCCCTAAGGGGAGGACCGAAAGGAACCATAGGAGGTTGTTCAGCCACTTTCTCTTTAGCTCTCTAAACTTTTTTTATCTTAGGAGGCATGATGGAATTGTTTTGGTTGTCTCTCGGTTGTTTACAAGAGACAGGAAAAGGGTCTATCTTAGGTTGGTCTTGGTTATTTGGAAGATATTTTGGTTCAATAATGGTTTTGTCAAGGATAGGAGGCTCAATCATGGGTTGAGGCATGTTTCTAAGGGATAGTTTTGCTATGCATTTCATCTTAAACTTATTATAGAATTTGAAAAATAAGTCCTTGCAAGGTTTAATAGGTTCCATAGGTTTGGGCCAAAAGAAATCCAATGAAAATTTCCCTTGGGAAGACATAGGATTAAAGCTAGTATGGTGCACAGTAAAGATCTCATTATCAAAGGGAAACTTTAAACATTTATGCACGACCGACGGGATGAATTCCATGGAGCGTAGCCATGGATAACCAAGCTTCACACAAAATTGATTCGACGTTGGAATTATGGAGAATGAGACATCTAATTGTTTTGGTCCAATTTTTAAAGGAAGGGTGATCAATCCCATCATAGTGCAAGTGAATCCATTATGCATTTTTATCCATGATTTCAATTTATCATATATTTCTTGATAAATTTCATGCACAAATAAGAATTCTTCAATGATCACATTATCTCCATAGATAGGATCAATTAATATCCCATTAGCGGGCTTGTCATTGATTCAGCCGGCTATGTAAAGAGGACCATCAGGTGCATTTCTAATTATATCTTTAGATGAGAAAGCAATGTCAAGAGGATTTTTAGCTTGACCCTTATGAGGTAGGATTTCAATCAATCCAACCATATCATCCACAAGAAATTTTTTATCAGTATCCATAGGACCTTGTTCAATAGTATCCATGTTGTCATCATCTGTGTCAACATTCATCACATCATTATTCTTAGTTTCACTAGATTTGACAAATGAAATATTATGATTTGGCATGGGGTTGGTAAAGATTTGAGAAATTTTGTTAGGAGGGGCAACAAACTTATTACCTTGATCATTAACACCTCCAATTTGAAGTCAACCGGAATCAATGAGGTCTTACACAAGATGTTTAAATGCTTACAATGTTCTATATCATGTCCATTTTGTCGATGATAATGACAATAATAATTTGATCTAAAGTTCAGAGGTAAAGGCTTATTAGGATTGAGCATTTTAACAAGAGGTAAGGAGATCATTTTCTATTTTAGAAGTTGTAACATTGTGTTATGAAGGGTATTAGGTAAGGGAGTAAATTGTCTAGCCAGATTCCCAAATGTAAAACGACTTGTCTTCTTTATATCAGCCACTTGGGTATCAACATGTTGAGTTGGTTGAGGGGGATTTAGTTGAAGGAAGCCTTTATTCTATTTCCTAAAAGGTTGATAATTGTTTTGGTTTGCGAATTCAAACTTCTTAGGTTGGCTAGAGGTGGATTTTGTTTCATGACTACTAACTGAGATTTTATAAACACATATGGCAATACACAAGTGTACAAAGAAAGGAAAATTCATCATCCCAAGATTATCTTATATCTTAGTTTGTAAGTTTTCAATGAACATTCATTGAAGGTGAGGGTCGGGAATCTTTATGTCAATTTGGGAATAAAGTGATTGGTAGCGTGAAATGAAGTCAGTAACCTTTTCATCATCCTTCTATTGGATGTTGTGGATGTGTTGCTAATATGTGGTTATCATTGATGTCAACACTATTAGAATTTGGTGTACTAGAGGTTGTATATGTCAAGGATATTGAGAAAATTGTAAAAGAAAGTGTTCTAGGTTCCCTGTGGAACTGTGGAGGTCTTGAAGGAATCTTGTTCTTTACGTTGAATTTCAACTACTGTGCACTAAAGGTTTTTCTGATGAGTGTATCTAGATCATCTACTGAAAGTTTCAAAGGTTTGCGTATAGATTTGATCATGTTGTGGTCTAACAGTGTTTATGTGGTCTCTGTCAGTGTTCTTGAATGAAGTTTATGTGTTTCTAAAAATATTAGTTGTTGCGGATGTTTCTCTATTGTTTCTTGGTGTTCTTGGATGTTTCTAGATCATCCTCTCTCTTTGTGGTACGTCCACATTGATCAGTGTGCTCGTGGTCAAAAAAATTTCTTGTGTATGTTCATTTTTCTTGTTCTTGGCCGACATGTTGATGGTAGCGTGTTGTGGATTATCGAGGTGAAATTAATTGGAGTTTTTTTGTGTTGGAGTTTTAAATTTGGGTCTCCACTATGTTATGGCCTACCTTGGTTGATTCACATGAAAATTTTATTTGTAAATTTGGGCCGACATTGCAAATATGTTTTATTTTCTTGGCCAACTAAGTTATTGATGAAATCTAATGTAGCAGATATATAAGAGCGATTGTTTCATCGGTATTGTGTGTTGGAAAAGTATTGAGTGTGCTCTTATGTGTGTATGTGTGAATATCATTCAATTATAGAGCAGAGTGTGAAGTAGTTGGTGAAGGAGTTTTTTGTGCTTAATTGGAATTGTAATCAGGCTTGTGGAGAAGCTATTCTTTCAGTTCATACCCTTCATATTTTAATCCTATTCTATATTGTTGGGTAGTAAGCCCCTTTTGTATTTGAGCAGTGAGCTCTAGGCAATGTGCCTGAATGCATGTGCATTCTCCTTTTTATTTATCATTATACTTTTAACAAGGTATAATCTTGTGGACTGACATCCACTGTGGTTTTTCCCCTAACAAGGTTTCCACATTAAAAATCTTGGTGTTCTTTGTCTCTCTGATGTGTTAATTGCTTGTGGTTAATTTCTTATTCATCAGATCTAAGATTAAGTTAAGTAAAGTTTGAAAAGTTTATTATTCTGTGACAACTGATTCACCCTCCCCTCTCATTTGTCTGTCCTTATTTTTCCAAAACCTTTTTCTTACATCTCATCAAATTAGCTAAGGTCATCTTGGGAGTCATGTGCACTTTGAAATGGTTGATAAAAGCCTCAACAAATTCATTGAATGAATGAATTGAGTTATTCGATAATGAGGAAAACCATTCTAAAGCGGTATCTTTCAAGGACCTAGGGAAAAGATTAGCCAAGAGCTTATCCTCAAGGACGAAGTCACTGCATAAGGTGTTGTAAGCAGAAACATAGTTAGAAGGATCTCCTTTCCCTCCATATTTCTCAAACCTAGGAATCTCTATACCTTGTGGTATCGGTGTTCTCAATATCTCCAAGGATAAGGGATTACTTTTGACATAGTATGTAGGTTGACCATTTTGATTTTGGTTTATAGTGGAAATTTTCTTTTGAAGGGATAAAACATTTTGCAATCTAGTTGGTTAAGGATGGCATCATTAGTTGTATTTTGAGATGGAGGTGAATATGATGGAGGTGTATATGTGTTCGGTGGGGAAGTGAATGGAATGCTTATGGGAGGTAAAGTGGTAGGAGATATGGTGTGAGACACCATAAAGGTACAAGGATTGCTAGCAGAAATACCCAAGGTAATAATGACATTACTAGTAGGTTACATCATTGTTTTAACTTGAGGGTTGGTATAAGTAGGAATAGATGCAATGGTTGTGGGAGGAGGAATTTGAGTTCCTCCTTGACTTTGGACATTGTTCAAAGGTTGAGCACAACTAGTAAGTTTTCCAAAAATCCGAGCTAGGTTATACACAAGTTCTATTCCTTCTTCACTTTCAATCATGTGATGTATGTTATCTATGGTGGGAATAGCAGTGTTGGAAATGTTTTCAGTACTCACTTGATGTTTTAGATTTGATAACTCTTCATGGATTTGGATTATGTTTTCTTGAGGAACACTAACAACCATTGTTTCAACACTTGTCATGCTACTTGAAGGTAAAGAGTTGTTAAGGGTATGGTCCATACCTAGTGAACTAGTGTCAACATTATGAGTGAAAGAGGTAGATAACCCAAAATCCACGATGAGTGTGCTATCGTGGGATGACATGAGTCTCAAACTATGTCTAACTATAGTATTAGCAATAGGACACCAAGTTGTAAACCTCATGCAAGGGACAATCAATGAATGCAAGATAAATGCAATTAACACAAGATAAATGGTATTATGTAATTTTGATTCAAATGAAATTAAGCTAGATGCAATGAAATGAATGAAACATAAACTTGGTAATCTGAAATAGAAATCGAACAACAAATTGAAGCACAGAAACAAGGTTTTTAGTGTTGTAAAATGTATATTTAGATCTAACACAGGACTAAATTTCCTAGAGGAACATATGAGTCCTAGTTAGGGTTTTTGAAGGACAGTGAGTAACAATCACCACAAAATTCCTAGAAATTAGATAAAACAACCTGTACTGGGACTAAATCGCCCATAGGGGCATACGAGTCCCAAATTAAGGTTTTGACACTAAATTCAACAAATTCTGAGTGAATGTTAAGGTTTATGGTTTGTATGTTTTCTTGACTATGTGCAATTATAGATTTCAAATGAAATTCAATGATGCAAGATGCAAAAATGCAATCTATATGTAGTTTCACTAATGCAAGATTTAGAAGCCCTAAATGAAACTTAACTAATGCAAAGTTAATGTAAGCTAGATCTAGGACTATGATGCACTCCAAATAAAAAATAAGGTGTCCAAAGGCTAGGATCACCAAAATGAACACAAATAAATAGCGGGCAAAGGATGGGGATGATGGGATCCCACCTTCTTTCCTATTTCACCATGGTTCATTGAAGGAAACCCTAGAGATCTCAAACTAATGGATTCAATTGAGGGAATGGGTTGTTACAAGGTCTCCTTGGGTGTGATTAAAGACAAAAGGGGGTTCACCACTAAGAAAGGGTTTAGAAAGAAGGAAATGCAAATGTTATGCAAGTATAGCTATGTAATCTAGGAAATGAAACTTAAAATCAGAATAATAAATTGTGAATGAATAGAGGTACACCTAGAAAACTAGAGATGCCTGAGATAAGGTCTATAATCCTAAAATGATAAATTTTGATGTACACTGGGACTCATACGCCAGTTGGGGTGATTTAGTCCTAGTTTATGGTTTTAGGATGAATTCAAAATCTGCAACTGTTAAACTAGGATCTATAGGAAATGTTTGAAATCTGGTATATTGGGACTCATATGCCCAAGGTGGAGATTTAGTCTCATTATCAGGGTTTTGCTAAAACTTTGATATCCTCTAGTGATCTTTTGTAGCTTCTCTCCTCTCTGATCTTCGAGTCTAAAACTTTGAATTCCAACTTGTAGGTGACTTTCTATGAAATGACAACTTTGACAACTTTCTTCAATCTTGCAACTTAGTCTTCAAATGATCTTCAAATCTAAAACACGTAGATCTACAATCACACGTGTAGAGAAGAGAAAAATGTTGTTTTGTTAGTGGATAGGGGTTTTCCTTGGTCAAACCTCATTTTGGTAATCAAACCTTGAAATGAAATAAAATAGAATGAAGGAATGATGAATGAACAAATATGCTATGTTGCAACTCACCAAACCCTTGTAACAAAGGTTGTAATCTTGTATGAAATGGCTAGCATGAATGTAGATCTTGACTCTTGATTGTATGCTATAGATCTTGACTTGAATTCTTACTTGAATCATGAAAACTTACATCATAAATGTTAGCTCAAAAACAAACATGATGCATGATGACTTTGACATGATTCTTGAATCTTGAATATAGCTCCAAAACACTTCATAATCAACTCTTAAATGCTCTTGAATACCTGATCTCATAAAATTTCTCTAGGAATGATTTCATCAACTTGCTAGGTCACACTTGCTCATGAAAATTTCTAAGAGAAAATATGTGAAATAACCTTGTATTTATACTTGTTTATGCCAAAATTCCTGAAATTACAACACTACAAGCCGACATCAGATCTAGGAGAATAAAATCTTGCCAAGATTTGAATTCAAAATAGGTCCAAGCTAAGTGGGACTCATACACCAGTTGGGGCGTATGAGTCCCTATAGGCTAATCTTGAGACACAAATTTCAAGACCAGGCCCCCAAACTTACGTGGGACCCATACACCCAAGGTGTCGTATGAGTGCTAGATCACTAAATTTGGGTTCATCTTATGCTTATGTTGGCTTGAATTAAGATCTTGGATCTTGGGGGCTTGCGCAACCTCCTTTGATCTTCATCATCCACATTGGTATGATTGGACTCCTCTTGAATGTCTACTTTAGTGTGAGTTTGAAGCAAGTTCATCCTCTCACTAAAGTGGGGGCTAACTATGGACACGGAAAAAATGTCCCTTTTTTCTTTCTTGATTTGGGAATATTTGATGACAAATTGGACTGAATGAGGCCTTGATTTGGTGTTGAGGTGTTTTCACATCCACATTAGGTCTTGGGCCTTTGAAAACTGAATAAAATACATTTATTGATGTCTTGTAAAGATGTTGTAAGGTGTCGTAACACATCTTCACACTTTTCTAGGACCATAATGATATAATTCATGTAAATAACCTTACCAAGACCTATTTCAAAGTGTTGTAAAGTCTTGTAACAAACATTCACACTTTCCTAAGATTGTCATCAATATCTACACCTTTCTTATGCTTTAAATGGACCTTTTATATACTTACAGGCCCTAACTCATCATCATTCATCCATCATTCATCATGTTCTCATTTCAAGCAAGCTAGGGTTTTATCATTGCAAGTCATCAAGATAGCTTCCAAAGACATTCAAGGGCAGATTCTTCATGTTTTGCTACAGAAATTCAAGATCAAACATCATGGAAAGGTATTAACTCCATTTTTGCATGCTTCATTACATTCTTTCTGTTGGAGCCTAAAATTTCATGCAAATTTTAGGTTCCCATGTGAAAAATTTGATTTCGGCACTCAAGAGTACAGTTGGAAAATCTGCTCAAATGGCCCACTTTGAAAAATCACAAAATGAAGCCAATGCAATTTCACACAAAATCACTTTGTAGACATGTTCATCTACCATATGTGAGCATCTCTACCGAATTTCAGCCCCTTATGATATGATTTGCTAAGATTTCAAAAGGCCAAGTTGAAGGGTTTTGTGAAGGTTTGTTGTCTTCACACAGTAAAATCTTTTAAAGTGACCAACTTTGGAGAATAATATTAAGCAACTGGAAGATTTTCAAGATAAATCAATTGGTGCTTTCGATTCTCCACATCTCAATGTGCATCCATGTCAATTTTCAGAGCTCCAAGACATCATTTGGTATTTTATCAAAATCAAATCCAAATAGAATTTACCCAGTTTTGAAGATTGCACTTCTAGAAAGCTGCAAAAGAGGTCAACTTTGATGCTTCATATGTTGTGAATGAAGATGCGTGGTGAAAAAACCTCTTGCATACATGTTCACCATTCCTAAATGAGCTAATATCCAAAGTTATAGCTTCTCAGAATCACATTTGATATTTTTCAAAAAGGGCAAGTGGAAGGTTTCAATTGAGCTAGGCAGTGGTAATTTTTTAGAAAATGATAAATGGGCAACTTTGAACATTGATATTTTGTAATCCAAATAGATTTAAACAAATCCGCTTTCCAAACACACTCCTCTATCATCAATCAATATGTGGATATATTTTTACGACCCTAGGAGAATGCTAGACCCATTTTTTAGGATAGTTTCAGAAGCTACTTGGTCCATTCTAATCACAGTGCAAAATGTCAAAAGGGGATTATGGAGATGAAACCATTCATAAGTGTTTTGATAGAGAGATGGTATGAACAATTAGAAATAAAGAAAGGTTATATGAAGACAAAAATTTTGGCCTTACTTGCCAAAAGCATATATGAGTATTCCACTCTTTACATAGAAGCAATAGAACCAAGTATAGGAAGAGAGAGTTGCCCCATAATTGTATTCTTGGGACAAAACCCAACATACACTGAAATTTTGAAGGTTGGAGAAGGCAATCCTAAGAATGGAAAACTACGCATCAATGTTTCTCAAACATTTGCTAGTAAGATTGAGTGTCAATGAGTGATTTCAAGAATCTTTGAGGAATCTCATAAAAGGAGACAAGGATGATGCCTAAGTTGACTCCAAAATTACAAAGATGAATACCAGTGTACTATTTTGATATCAAAGACAAAGAACCAATAGTGCAAGTGTTCAAATTATTCCACACACCTAGATAAGGTGACATAAGAAAGCGGTATCATCAAATTTATAGATTACACAATGTACATAAGCCTGCTAAATTTAAATAAAAACATATATAAAATGAAGAAACAAACATATGGAAGATGAATATTCAATGAGAACTGCACATCGACCATCAAGGCATGATGATTAAGGGACACTCATTGTGTGATGGCGAGTGTCTTGATAGGAATATATGCAGTGTGGAGAAATAAAATGGACGCCTCAAAAGAGATAACATCTTGTGGACTATGGAACAATCGATACCCACTTACAGTGCTTGGGTGAGTAATGAAATAGAGGATCACTATAGTGTTGCAAACACTATGCTGGGATCACGCACAACATTTCAGACTAGTGTAGATATATTTCCAAATGATTGTACATGAATGTGTTTGTTGATCGAATTAGAGGTCCGATGATTAAAATAAACAAAATTGACGTTGAACAACTCCATCTTTTGACATTGAATAGAGGGAGGGTCAAATGATTCTACGACACAAGATCAAGGAATTTGTGGTTGATGGAAGCAACAGAAGAAAGTATTCAACACATTGATGATAAAGCAAAAGGAGAAACACAGATTGATTTTAGTAAAGGAGAAAGAATCCAGCCAATATCTTGACATACAGGAAAGTTGCAATGACGATGTTCACAAAATCTGATAAGATGTGCTCAAAAAATCATGAGTCTTCGATGGATAGAAATTCATTGTAATCAGAAGCATGGAGGTAACCCTAACATTTCTTGCGCCAAGGAAAAAAACCCTAAATACATCAAAGAGACATATGTTGTCGGAGTGGTTTCCTCAGGTGTCTCCAATTATGAGGGTTACATCGATGTGGATTTCGGGGAGAGTCTCATCGATATCCCAACAAGATTACTTCATCGGGGAGACACATTACTATCAGGAGAGAAAAATAAAGTCTTTTCGATGAGGCATGTCATGATGAAAAGCTTGAGGGTTGATATAAATTTTTAAATGAATGTTATAGATACAATATGGGTAACATAAAAAGAAATTTAAATATTTGCAGTAGTAGTACAAAAGTGAAGAATTTTTGAACAAAGGTGAAGGTGGAGATATAAAGTATTTTTCTTTATAAAGTGAAATGATTTCACTAAAATATGAAATATTTTAACCAGGGGTGTTAGAAGTGGGTGATTTCTATTAAAAGAATATTTTATTAAATATGGTACAGGTAAAAAGAGATGTGAAAATTTAACAAATGGTAATAAATCAAAATTGCATTTCACAAGGAGGCAAATGCAAAGGGAGTTAAAAGGGGATAATTATTTTTATCAAAGAAGACATGAAGCGGGTGATTATTTTAATGGGTGAAAAGTGAAGTTTCTAGCAAAGAAAGATTATCATAATTAATCTTCACATAGATTACGAAGATAATGAGGATTAAAATATTTTAATTTTTCAAGGGCAATTAATTAAAATAAAATGAAGAGTTGCAGCAGATGAACACGCAAAGGGTCACAACTCTTGAAGATAATATATATATATACCAGATTGAAATCAAGTGAAGGAATTATTAGAATCAGAATTAGATTAGAACTAGTAGGTAGGTAGTTGGATAGGTTGAACAGTTGTTGAAACAAAATATCATGATAGGTATTGCAAAATATTTTGAAATAATGCAAATGGAGAAGAAGTTTTAATTTGGTGGCTAAAATCTGGTGTCAATTGTTTGTTGAAAATATATGATTATTTGGTTGTCTCCAACTTAACATTTTCCTTATTATTTAAATTGGTGTATCAAGGATATATTCAATTTGTCAAGGCACATTTCTTGTTCTTGTGTGGTGTGATTAATTTGTTTATTTAAGAGAATTAAAATCCTTTTAGTCAATCACAGTAATTTGGAAGTGTTATTTGGATTGATAAGAAGAGCCCTATAATCAACAAAATTATCATACTGTCTCTAGTTTGGTTCTATCATGTTATCAAATCAGAAGCATCTGATTTGTTATGGCACATTTGTTGCTTTTTTGTGATTCAGTTAACTGGTTCCTTCAAGGAAGGATTAAAACTTCCTATTAATTAATCACAGTAACCTAGTAAGAATCATTTGGATTGATAAGAAGAGTCTGATAGTTACATCCTTGCACGTTTATACGAGGTATAAATAGTCACAAGTTCCAAACAATTCGAGTTGTAGCCAGTAAGTAAGTCACATATCTTTCACCTCTTGAATCCATTAGCCCAACAGGAGTAGGCACTGGTCATCCCATTCCATTTTATAATTTTATAAAATATTATCCATACATTCACATTTCAAATTTCAGTAGGAGTAATTAGTAAGCTTTCATCTATCCCACACTATTTTCCACTATGGATAGATCCATCAATTCAATCAAATCACACATTCCTCTAATCTACTCCATTGCAAAGGTCCACCTGCCTAGGTCTAGCAAAGCCTGCAGTGTAGGGAGTCATCAACCGAATAGGTTAACTCCATTCATTGGGTCAAAAATGTTGCAAGTCTGATCATAGAGACTGGCATCCTCTTAGGATTTTTAACTTGCATTTTTGAGATCCAACACTTTCTTCATTTGGATTAATTACCTAAAAAAGGAGTTTGACCAAGGAAAACCCCCATGCCCTAACATTCAACATTTCTTTCTCTTTCATTGTGTGTTCATAGATTTAGACACTTTGAGGGTTTGAAGATCATCGAAGATTAGGTTAAATAATCATTGAACACATCTCCTTATTGACCAAGTCAAAATATCCATTAAAAGTCACTTTCAGGCCCAAAAATTAGAAGTTTAGAAGCGAACACTTGTGGGAAACTAGAATGCAGACTAAGGGCTTCCATTTCCACTTTTGAATTTAGTGGTGACTTAGTCCCACTAAACCTATTTTTTGAATATTTTTGCAAATTTGGATACCCATTTGGCCAAAACGGGTTTCTGAGTAGTTTTCCCGAAACTGGGACTAAGTTGCCCATCCTGGCGTAAGTGTCCTAGTCAACATTTTCATTCAAATTTTTAGGATTCCAGAATCTTTCCACATCATATTCAGCTTCCAGGTGCACCTCTCCAATTATGTTCAGTTATTTCATCATTTACTTGCATTTCTAGGTGTTTTTGCATATCACAGTGTGTTTTCCAGCACTTCACATTTTTTAGGTTTTGCATCATTAAATTATTTTCTTTTCAGATCTATGCATTAGTACATCATAATTAGACATATTACATCTTATTTACATTGATCTTGAGTGTAGACATTTGCATTTTGGACCCCATTCCTTTCTCCTTTTAGGTGAAAAACCCTAGAAGGAGCTAAAGTAGTTGGGCAATCCAAAATCATTGTCCACATTTTGGTGAACCCGATGTTTGAATACTTTTCTTTTATGATTTGGAGTCTTTTATCATCCTAGAATTAGCTTGCATTAACATTGTATTGTATTTTGCATTAGTTAATTTGCATTCTAGGGTTTTAAAATTTTGCATTTGTAAAAGTGCATAAAGTTTGCATTTTTACCTTTTAAATCATTGCAAAACTTCTGAAAATTGCATTTTATTTTAGTATTCAGGTCATACATACTAAACAACATCAAAACCCATTAATTTTTTTTGAAAATTTTGAAAAATCGTAACTGGGACTAATTCGCCATTCTTGGTGACTTTGTTCCTATCTAGATTTTTCATTGTATGTTATAGCATCAGAAACCTCATTTTTGTGCTTCCTAAGCCTCCTATTATCATATACTATAAGTCTAGAAATTTTTGGGAACATTTTTTTTATGCCTCTAGGTCAAAACCAGCATTTAAGGGTAGTCATTTTTTAAAACATTTCATTTACAAGCATTTTTGCATCTTAAATCATTGAAAATATTTGAAATTTTACATTTACATCTTAGGTTTGCATTATACAGTACAGAGACTATTAACATGCATCAAAAATATCAAAAAAATCTCAAAAAAATCCCTACTGGGACTAATTCACCACCTTGGGCGACTTAGTCCCTGTTCATCCCTGAAACAACCTTTTACAGAGCTGAAAACCCTGTTTTTAATCTTTTGTTTGCTGCCATCAACTACTTGTATCAGTTTTTTGAGTTTCTGTAACATGCATTTCATTAGATATTGCTTAAATTAGCTCATTTCATGCATAGTTTAAATTTCAAGTTTTCATTTTCATATTGTTACATTGTATAATCAGTTAATTGTCATCCTTAAAATCTAAAAAATTGCATTCCTCTTTTGTATATTTTCTTTCAAATGGTTACATTTCAAGTTTGTAGAATAATCATTACATCATGTTTTCATTACACAAATATATAGTTATCATCTTTCATGTTCTATTTGTAGATCTTATTACATGTTGTAAGAAAGTTTTGTTAAGGGTATCTGAATATGAGGTCCTTTCCCCTTTCTTTTTGTTCGTCATAGATCCCTCTCCTAGTTTCCATTACATGGATGAGGTTATTTTAGTGAAAGAAACCTTGGGTAATCATAACAATCACATTTTCTCTTCTCCTATTATCTCTCCTACTTGTGAAGAAGATATTATAGTGTTAGAAGAACCAATTGATGAGAGTTTTGAAAATTCATGTTGTTTCTCTCCTCTTACCTCTCCTATTAGACTAAATATTACTAAACAAGATGACATAATGATAAGTAATCATGAAGATCATGCATCACAACAAGACATCATTGAAACCTACCTATGTTCATCTACCTATGTTCATCTCTTGTGATAGTGATGAGGATATGTTGGTGTTAGATAAGAAAACTTTCAAGATCTATGCTAACCCTCTTTATGATCCTTCCTCTACCTATCCTATTTTGGAAAATATTTGGGAACAAAGGAATGAACTTATCATTGATCATGACAGTCATACTTGTTCTTCTCCCAATACCTCTCCTATTAGTAACAAAGGTATTGAAGGTCTTGATTGTCGATCTCCTCATTCCCCTTTGGAAGATGTTGAACAAAAAGAACATGAGACCATAGAAACATTGCTCAATAGTCTCCCTAACCATAACAATCAACATTTCCCTTCTTCTAATCTCCCTCCTCAATGCAAAGAGGATAGGTTGGTGTTAGAAGATATACCTATTAAGAGTCATGAGAATCTTGACCCTCCATTCTCTAATGCTCCAACCATTTGGGAAAATCTATTTGAAAATCATAGTGGTCCTTCTCTTGATGCCTACCCCACTTGTGATAAAGCTACTTTACAAACTTCAACCTTGGATGACCATCTTGCAAGCTCTCCTATTAGGGTAGATAATATGGAAGAAGAGAATGTGATCTTAAAAAAGAATGATAATCACATAGACTCTTCCCCTCATCTTCCCATTCCCAATCAAAATGAAAATTCAACCATTGATCATTCTCCTACATGAAATGAAGTCATTTTAGAAGAACCAATTATTCATGAATTTCAAGAACATTTGATTAGTAGTTCTCCTAAAAACTCCCCTCCTGGGGAGAATACCATGGTTCTCACAAATGACAACCATAGTAATGTGTCTTCCTTAGATAAATAGGTGATTCTAGATTTCC
Organism: Sequoia sempervirens; assembly: GCA_007258455.2. Lineage (NCBI taxonomy): Eukaryota > Viridiplantae > Streptophyta > Pinopsida > Cupressales > Cupressaceae > Sequoia > Sequoia sempervirens. The sequence goes on along the minus strand of VDFB02148386.1, from coordinate 5,630 downwards.
CCTTATTAGAGATACATCAGACCAAGAGCGTTGAGGTTATGAATGTGCAAGTGTCCATTAGATCCCCCTCAATCAATGGACCTCATACATACCCCGTGGGACATCCTAAGAAACCTTTAATTCTCTACCCACCTTCACACAAACAACAAACTCCATGATAACCTAAACTCATCCTTTCCCTGCTATCACATAAAACTCCACCTAAACCCGAATTCACCCTCTACCCACCTCAAAATCATGTGTCACAACAACCAAGTCATACTACCATTTCTCATACATACATCATTTGAAACAATCCATCCCCACAACAACCAACCCTGACCTCCCTACCTTAGCCTAATTTGCCTCTTGCTCCTCGATTAAGGGAGTATGATCTCATTGAACAACTTAAGAGACTCCCGCAAAGATATCCCTTTGGGACCTTCTTCAAAATTCACCTACATATCACACTATGCTTCAAACAACCTTACAACAAGTTCATATCCCTTCTAATGCACAACCAAATGAAATAGTAGCCATGTTTCAAGGATTAAATTTTGACATTCTTTTCCACCAAAGTGCACTCCCCCCTTTGGAAGTGTAAAAACAAAATGATGCTTTCATGTTCATATCTCAATACAAAAAAAAAGGGATAAAGTGAACCCTTGTTGACACTAGCTCAGGGGGTAATGTGTGTAGTGTGAGCCTTCTAGATAGGCTTGGCATTGATCAATTGAACATTCAACTTGATTCTTTATCTATTAAGGGATTTGACAATGCTGAAACAAAACCACTTGAGGTGATCATTATACCTCTTATAGTTGGAGTAGCCACATTGAATACACCAATCCATGTTATGCCTCGTAAATTTTTATGTAATCTTATATTAGGCAGACCATGGATTCATGCAATGAATGGTGTGCCTTCCAATCTTCATCAAAAAATGAAATACATCTGTACAACAACAAAGTGCACATCCTTGAAGTTGGCCTTGATCCCAATAGTCATTTGAACATTGAAAAAAACAACGCGCATCATTTAAACACATCAATATCCACTACACACATGGAACCCATCCAACCAAAAAATAAAGAACAATGATCAAAGCTATTAGGCGATGATTGGGGTTCCTTAGACTTCACACCAACACTCATGGATGAGTAGCAGATCATAAACAAATATTCAATTGAGGAACATGAAAAATAATTCATGTCAACGCAAAACTTAGATGACCCTTCAAAAGCATCTGCTCCAACCACTTTAGACAAAAACATAACAAATTATACATCAACCTTTGATGAACACAGTTCAATGAACAACCCCCTGATTCAAAGGAAATGAAAAAGCTTTATGGAAAAGGTTATGAACTTATGAAATGACTTAGCTATAGTGGAAAAGGATGTGGTGCTCACGAACAAGGTATCTACAACCCTATTGATCCTATCACACAACAAATCATGGTCTTGGTTATTGTCCTTTCATAGAAATTTCCAAGCCTTCACTCAACATCACCATTGTCACACAACATTTTCCTAAACTCACCTTAATAGTCATACATCCTAAACTAATAGACACTAGTGCTCTTGATTATTCTCCTTTTCCTGAAATGACACAAATAATGACCTCTTTGCTTAATTCCCATGTCATCTTATAAAACACTAATGAATTGAATTCGTTAGATTTTCCATCCTCCTATAAAGGAGAAAGAAAAATCTCACAATTTGCAGAGTCTTGCATGGGTATGACAACTAATACTAAGCAAGAGGTATCTTTATCACAAACTACAGGAACCCCTTCTCCCATTGATCAAGAGGACCTATCTTGTCAAGACTTCTCCAAGATCACTTGATTGCCCTTCCTCCAAGAACTCACAAGAACTTCTATTACAAAACTTCATTTTGTGCCTATCAGAGATTCCATGGTCATTCAATTAATGAAAGTAAGGCTTTGAGTTGTAAAATATAACATTTTAAGGAGTTTGGTATTCTTCCTTATGTGGGGGCACCTAATTCCTCTAATTGATATTGATTTTCACTCTAGCATTCTTCTTATTAATTATTTTGGCTCACCCTTTTCCTACACTTAGTGGGGGAAAGGGGTTTTGTAGGCTTGTCCTCATATGTTACTTGTCATTTCCTCTTTTGACTAGTCGGTAACCTTTCATGAACAAATAAGAACAAGCTGGGGATGTGGACGGCATGCCTTAAGTTGGGTCGCATGTGACATGCCACCTCTTTCATGACATAGCTTATAGGAAACATATGACTCGACATAGGGATTTCTAAGTAAGCTCTCATGTCTTCTTCTTCTTCTACTTTAAAGTAATTGCTCATAGTAATGGTGTTAGCAACTGCTTGAAAGTGAGGGAAAACATTGACACTCACATTTCATTGTGTGATTTCTTTCTTCTTGCAATGCATCCTTTTCTTGGTGGAGTCATTGGGCTTGATTCCCTCCAAGAGTGTGATACTTCTTTGACACATCCTCTCTTGGAAACGTAAGCACAATGTTCCCTAAGATGAGACCTTGCATGAACTAAGCAAAATCCCTTTGAATATTGCTTGCACTATTTTTCCATTTACAACAATTGTCATATGGCCACCTCACATAACACAGCTTGCATGCCTGTGGTCCCATCCTATTTGTCTATGAGTCTCAAGCATACAAAGTTTTTCTTACCTTGTAGAGCTCGAAAATAATTTTCATTGTGGTGCCTTATTAAAGTTATCAAGAGGTATAACTTTGGTATGGTTGAGTGGGAAGCCCATTCTAAGGCATAACATTTCCCCATAGCCACCTGTGTGTTTGTGAGCACATATCGGCCATATGTGTCTCACCTTTTGGACTTTCTCACCCTACGAACAACCAGAAGTTTTGTGGACCCAAAGTGAGTATACTTGGGCTTTCTCACCCAGTGGACAACCATGAGTTTTGTCACCCCAAAGTGAGTACACATTTCTTTTGTTCCAAACAAACAACCTAGATCTAATCCACAATGTGTTGGAAAAAAGGTTGAAGCTTGATCCACCTCATTTTCTTGTCATTGCATGATCACATATCTTGTTTCACTACAAGTCATTCACTTTGTGTGTGTCCTCTTATGCTTATGTTGGATTGACTTAGGATCTTGGATCTTGGGGGCTTGCACAACCTCCTTTCATCTTCGTCATCCTTTGTCATCCACATTGGTATGATTGGACTCCTCTTGAATGTCTGCTTTAGTGTGAGTTTGAAGCAAGTTCACCCTCTCACTAAAGTGGGGGCTAACTGTGGACATAGAAAAAGTATCCCTTTTTTATTTCTTGATTTGGGAATATTTGATAACAAATTGGACTTAATGAGGCCTTGATTTGGTGTTGTGAGGTTTTTTTCACATACACATTAGGTCTTGGGCCTTTTGCAAACTGAACAAAATACATTTATTGATGTCTTATAAAGATGTTGTAAGGTGTTGTAACACATCTTCACACTTTTCTAGGACCATAATGATATAATTCACCTAAATAACCTTACCAAGACCTATTTCAAAGTGTTGTAAAGTCTTGTAACAAACTTTCACACTTTCCTAGGCTTTTCAAAAAATATTTACACCTTTCTTATGCTTTAAATGGCCCCTTTATACACCTACCGGCCTTATTTAAGTGTCTTGTTGAAGAAGAACCCAAAAAAAATTATTTAAATTATCACAATTCTTGATATCCACTTAAAAATTCCCAATTGTACTAAGTCGCAATTGGTGGCAACTTAGTCTCATTTGGCTCAAAAATCAAAATAAATTTAAATTTCTTTTAGGTTTTTATTCCTTAAGACCTAAGGTCGGCCTATGATGAGGTATTTTTGGTGTGTATAAATATAGGGTTTTCCCTCTCATTTGACCTAATTCATAACTTATCATCATTCATCCATCATTCACCATGTTCTCAAGTCAAACAAGCATCATTGCAAGTCATCAAGATAGCTTCCAAAGATATTCAAGGGTAGATTCTTCATGTTTTGCTGCAGAATTTCAAGATGAAACATCATGGAAAGGTATTAACTCCATTGTTGCATGCTTCATTACATTCTTTCTTCATTTGGTTTAATTACCTAAAAAAGGGGTTTGACCAAGGCAAACCCCCATGCCCTAACGTTCAACATTTCTTTATCTTTCATTGTGTGTTCGTAGATTTAGACACTTTGAGGGTTTGAAGATCATCAAAGATTAGGTTGAACACTCATTGACATCTCCTTATTGACCAAGTCAAAATATATATTAAAAGTCACTTTCAGGCCCGCAAATCAGAATTTTAGAAGCAAACACTTGTGGGAAACCAAAGTGCAGATCGAGGGCTTCCGTTTTCACTTTCAAATTTTAAGAAATTCAAAAGTGGACCAAGTCACCAATAGTGGCAACTTAGTCCCACTGAACCTGTTTTTCAGAATTTTTTGCAGATTTGGATACCCATTTGGCCGAAACAGGTTTCTGAGCAGTTTTCTTGAAACTAGGACTAAGTCGCCCAACCTGTCGTAAGTGTCCTAGTCAACATTTTCAGTCAAATTTTTTCGATACCAGAATCTTTCCACATCAAATTTTAGATTCCAGGTGCACCTCTCCAATTCTGTTTAGTTATTTCATCATTTACTTGCATTTCTAGGTGTTTTTTCATATCACAATGTGTTTTCCAGCACTTCACATTTCTTAGGTTTTGCTTCATTAAATTGTTTTCTTTTCATATTTGTGCATTATTACATCATAATTAGACATATTAAATCTCATTTACATTGATCTTGAGTGTAGACATTTTCATTTTGGACCCCATTCCTTTCTCCTTTTAGGTGAAAAACCCTAGAAGGAGCTAAAGTAGTTGGGTAATCCAAAATCATTGTCCAAATAAATCATGAATATAGTCTAGAACAAAGTAAAGAAGATCAACTAGTGATAGATTCAATTTTATTTTTATAAAAGATGTTATTTTGATATATTTTGTACTAAAAATGGCTAGGTCCTAGCATGCATCGAGATTATTGAAGCTTTGTTTCAATTACATTTTTAGTTCATAATAAATTAGTTATTTGTGTTATTTTTATTTTTTCGTTGTGTATTATGTTGAATGTTTACTTTAGCTATGTGGTTAGATGGTGCTTAATTGGATCCTCCAACAATGATTGTGTCAAGATCAAAAGAAAATTATGAGAAGTATAGGTAGGCAATAAATATTTGGAAAGGTATGGTGCACCATATGAGGAGTGTGTATCATTGACCTTTTCCCTTTATCCTTATGTGTGTCCATGTCATGTGTAAGGGATTATAAAAAATAGAACACATTGATCATTAATGATTTGGACATTATCCTAATATAAATTTTAATACAACATCATGAAGTTCTTCTTCTTCATGTATATATGAGATATATGTCTACTCATGTAGTCAACAAGATATGTAGGAAAAACAATGGAATAATCATGTACATCATAGTTCTCAAAAAATACATCTTGAGAAGGCATAAAATAATCCATAAAATAATTATTATAGGTATCTAAAAATATTGTACCAATATGAAACAAAGATAAATCCATAAAATCTCCTACAAATGTCCGCTAGAGATAAAAAATTTAGAACCTCTATACAAGTATACTTTATGGAAATAATTAATATATGAAAGAACATAGTA
>VDFB02148385.1:0-14608 GCA_007258455.2 Sequoia sempervirens | reverse complement strand
TGTTCACATGAGATATATGTGCCTAAGCTATGTTATTTCATCACATAACTACCATTCTTGTTTGCTATCTCTATTTATATTTTGCATCATTACCAAGTTATAAAGTAGTTTAAACTTTAAATGAGACAAGTAATACTTTAATATAATTTGTATCTTGAATAGTGCGTTGGATAAGAATATTATATTTTAATGTTCTTTATGCTAGTGTATCACCAACTAATGTGGGTGTCTAAATTTAAGTTTTGTAGGGTAGTATAGAAATTATTAGATTAGATTCACTATATTATAGTTTAATTTATAAAGAAAATTATATATTAAAAAACACATTGTGCTTTTCAAATTGCCCATTTTTAGCTCATTATCTCTAATACATCTTTCAAATTTCATGACTTCCTAGTTGATTCATAGTTTGATGTCTTTGATATTATTAGGATTCATACATTGGGAAAATAAATATTATGTAAATAAATGGTTGTGAAGAAAATTGTAGGTTGAAACGCACTATGTATTTCAACCTAGACATGTTTAGCTTATCATTTCTAAGATGCATTTCAAATTTCTATCCTTCTTTAGTTTATTCATAAATTTTGGTGTATGAAATGTTAAGATTTGTATATTAAAAAATGAGTACTAAATGTTGGTGAACAAAATTGTAGGTTAAAACACATAATGTGTATTTCAACTTATACATGTTTAGTTCATGATATATGTAAGATGTCTTCTATGGGAAATGAGGTGTCTCAACCTTGCTATTTCCGTAGATTTGATTTATTTTTTATTTAAGCTTTCCTACAACTATTACACATTGTTGGTGATTTGAAAATAGAAATATTAGTTGTCATAAGATGCCCATGTGATAGTATATCATGGAAGGGTTAATTTTAGAGATATTATGATAGATTTTGTGACATCTTTGAGGGTCAAAAATCAAGGAGAATATTGTGGAAGTGAGAGCCTAATTTTAGATCAAAATCTTGCATTTTTGGGAAATACACCTCATGAGAGGTTTTGTAGATGGTTTTGTAAACCGTTGGTGGTTTCTTGTATAGCCAAAGGTCTACAAATTGAAGGCTTGAGGAGTAGTTTGTGTGTTGAGTTTGTAGGAACTATTATGCTATTGAATTGCTACCATAATTCTTCTAGAATTGTTTACTAGTTATACTCGTGTAAAAGAATTGCTCTGCAAGTGTATGCAATATTTTTGTTAGATTGAAATACATTAAGCAAGCTTTGGATTGTGGGGTTTTTCACCTGAAAGGGTTTTCCCCACGTATATCTTGTAAATTCATTGTTTATTTTCTATTGAATGTGTTTCTAGATATTTTGTAACTATTTGATCAATTTTACATTTTACATAATATCTCTTCTCAAGATTGGCATAGAAATTATTTTTACTACTCTAATTTCCTTACAAGTGGTATCAGAGCTTGATCGCCTTTGGTTTCAGTTGTGGGTTGTTGGGTTTTTGTGCTAATCAAGGTTTGAGTGGGAGCTTGTGCAAAGGATACTTTGTGATCTTGTTGCATATATCTTTTTCGAATGGGGAGCACATTTGGAAGGATTGAGGTAGATAAGTTTTTTGATACGAACTTTGAAATGTGGAAGTTGAAGATGGAAGATCTGTTGATTGATCAAGATCTATGGGATGTAGTGGATGAAAATGTCCAAAGGTGTACAAATCTAGCTTTGGCTTGAAAATATGATGTAATGGATAGAAAAACTAAAGGTCTCATTAGACTATGTCTTGTAGATTCAATCTTGATAAATTTCCACAAAGAACCCACTTCAAAGAATCTTTGGAAGAAGTTGGGTGAGATATACCAAGCTAAATCTCTAGTAAATAAGATTTTCTTGAGGAAGAAGTTGTATTCCTTGAGAATGGAAGAAGGTGGATGAATTTCTGAGCATATGGAAACATTCAATATGTTGGTGACTTAGTTGACCTGAGTTGGGGTTAAGATGGATGAAGAAGAAAGGTGCAAAACTTTGTTGTGTTCGCTGCCAAACTTATGGGACAACCTAGTCATGGCCATTAGGAACACTTTTGTCATCTTGAAGATGAAGGATGTTGTTGGTTCTCTACTCTCTGAAGAGTCAAGAAGGAAGGTCTCTTTGAATGCCAAAGAGGCTTTGAGTGTTCGAGGAAGACAAAAAGAATGAGGAAAAGATGAGAAGCAGTGTGGCCATTCCAAGTCCAAAAACAAGGGGAGATCAAAATATCTTGGTAAGTCTAATGAAATATGTTGGAACTATGGAAAACTCAGACATTTTCGAAAGGACTGTAAAGAAGAGAAGAAAAAGAAGAAGAAGTAAGATTCTTATTCTTCAAGCCTAAAAAGGAAGATGAAGATGCCTTTATTGCAATCTTGGCCACTTGTGTAGGTGATAATGTATGGTTGATAGACTTAGGTGCATCTTTTTACATGAATCCTAATAGAAACTAGTTTAGTAAATATGAAAACTATGATGGTGTTAAGGTGTATTTGGGTGATGACTCTTTCCTTGATATTGTTGGCCATGGTATTATATTCATGTGAAGTTTACTGATAATAGAGTTAGATGATTTGATGGTGTCTTGCATATCCTTGGACTAGCAAGAAATTTATTATCGGTTAGCAAGGTAATAGATGTGGGTGTGCATGTATAGTTTTCTGAAGCAAGTGTGAAAATGGTGAGAGGTGCTATGGTGATAGCGAGAGGAAGCAGATTGGGTACATTGTACCAGCTTGATGCATGCACGGTTGAATGCAATAGCACTGATATGACTTTGATAGCCCTTTTTGGCTGCTTTACAATCCTCGAAATCTGAAATCGTCTATGTCATTCTTCTTTTGGTCATCAAATTGACTTATCGGGACACTTTCCAAATTTTTGGGTTCCCAAACCAAAATTTGAAAATTTTCCTGAGGGGGCATAGATACTTTGTACCTTCATTGGGGCATGTCTGTGATTTATTTTCTTTGTCACAATGCGATAGGCTGCATTATGACAAAGATGGGAAAAATGTAGACACAAAAAAATGACCTAGGCTTGCAAGCTTTATTTTTTGCCTTTTTCTTCCTAGCATAATTAAGACATTTTAATTATGTCATTGGTCCACCTTCGACTATGAATTAAATAATTTATAATTATTTAATTAATTCATGTCTTTTTATTCTTCATGATTATTAAATAAATAAATTTTAATTATTTATTCAATATGTCACTAATTGTCTAAAGTCTTCCCATAATTAAATTAATTTCTTAATTTATTTAATTATATTTATTCATTATGTCCTCATGATTATTAAATAAATAAATTTTATTTATTTATTTATTTATTTATTTAATACGTCACTAAATCTTAAGTCTTCTTATAATTAAATAGATTCTCTAAATTTATTTAATTATTCGTCACCTTCTCTAATTAAATAATTATCTTTAATTATTTAATTTGACATTTCCCTATTTTAGTAAATAATTTAAAATAATTATTTACTGTCATGTGGTCCCAACTTTTGAATTAAATTAATTTTTAATTCAAAGTAGTCTTTTTCCTCAAAAATCAAGTACTTTCCATTTATTATTTGATTTTCCAGCCACCTCTTTTTCTGTGCCAATCTTATCTCTTGTCATATGCATTGTCAACCCTTAATTTGATTTTCTAAAAATCAATCTTGTCCATTCATTTCAAATTTGACCTAATGTTACCCTAACCCTAATTTTGGATTGTCAAATTGAATCTTGTCCATTGATTCTAGGGCACTTGTCAACTTTTGATCTTGGCCATTCCCTCAAAATTGCATTTTCTATAAAATGGCAATTTTGGTCTCATTTTGTCACCTCATGCTATCTAGATCTCATGCAATCTTGTTTTAGGCACTCTTATCATTTTCTTGCAATCTTGTCATCTTGGCTCTTGTCATAGGAATATTTACATTTCATTTGGCATAATTTAGACATAGTTTAGATGCTTACTAGTTGCATTATAGCTTAGTATTGCATGTAGTCACTCAAATCGTTCAAGATTTGCTTAGTGCTTGTCATTGTCATTAGATTGCTCACATCAAATCTGAGGTAAACATCACATTTACAGCAAGTTGAGAAGGTATAATGGAGGTCATCCATGGAGAATGAAGACATTTTGGTGAGATTGTTTCATTTTTTTTCATTTGTTTCCTTTGCACTTCATTATCACTTTGGGTTTTTATGTTAATACTTCTGCTAACCCTAGGAAAATTCTCATAGTTACAGGGGTATAGACCCTTGATTTGTTTTTTTATTTTGAAATTTGAATCCTTGGTTTGTAAATGGAGGTGTGGAACCTTCATTGATTCTTTGGTATGTAGGTATATACCCTTGATGTGAAGGGATGTTTCCTTGATTGACATTTTGATGTGAAAGCATGGGTCCTTGATTGACATTTTGAAATGAAGTTGAAGGTCCTTGAATAAGGTTTTGAAATGATGGAATAGACCCTTGATTTGTATTTTGAAGTGATGGAATAAACCCCTGGTTGGTAGTGGACCCTTGATTGTGGTTTTGACTTGAGGTATTGCGTGAGATAATGCACACCTTTCTAGGGTTATTTGGTTGATTCAATGAGGGTGCACTTTGAAATTGGAATGAGGGCCCTTGGTTTTTTTTTTGGGATGTAGGTATGGAACTTTGGTTTGCATTTTGGTTCTAGGGTGTGTGACCTTGGCTTATATTTTGAATCAAAGGTGTAGGACCTTGTAATGTGAACCCTTGATTTGTGTTTTGAAAGAGTGGATTCATGAAATTTTTACCCATGGTGTTTGAGGAACTACCAAATGTGAAATTTTTACTTTGTGTAGTGGCATGAGTTGGAATTCTTGTTGTAGTGGTAGTAGTTGTGTGCATGGTTGTCCCTAGGGGTATGTTCATCTTTTGTTTTAATGAAGGAATGCCAAATGGATTTTCAATTTCTTGTTCTATGATGGTTGACACATCATAACCTTGAGGTAATTTGGAACACTTTTTGGCTAGTGCATAGAAAAATTTGTTTGGGTTGGCACTAACAAGTTGGTCAACTATGCTCAAAAGTCTTAGATCTTGATAGGCCCTTTCAGTCTCTTGGGGGGGTCAATTTTTTGTTGGTTACTTCAAAGTTTAGGTCTTCCCAAGGGTCACTTTGGTCTTTTTGTGATTGTGAACCCAATCCTAGACCTCCACAAACAAAAAAAACAAACACAATGTTAGTCACATATACAAGTTAGAACTAGCATTCCCCATATAATTTATTTACAATGCTAAAAATAGGAAATTCATGAAGAAAACAACAAAGAAAGCAACTAAATCCTATTAAAGCATGAAAACTCTCAATCCCTTGTAAGCTTTGTGATGCCTTGATGATGATTTGATGATTCCTTGGAGAAAATCCTACATAACCTAGCTATAAAACTTGAAAATGGATGAATGATAATGAGAAAAATTTAAAATCTGAAGATTATGACTTTGCATGAAGTTATGGATCCAAAATCCAAATGAGAGCCTCTTATTTATAGATGAGAATGAGGCAAAAGGGATGAATGTGGGATCAAATACCAACCAATGACCAAGTACCACTTGTCAACATGTGGAGCACATTTTGGTCATTGTGCAATTAAATGTAATTAGGTGGAATTTCACAATGGATGAAATGACATGTTGGAGGGAGGAGAAAATGAAGTTAATGCCACTTGGCTCAAGGCAAAAGGATATGTAAGAGGTTTAAATTCCTTGTTGGATATATCAACCCTTTTGGAGGGATTTTTCAAACTGGGAGAATATTCCAACATTGATTCCTTTTTGAAAGTAATTGAAGATTTTAATAAATCAATAAAAATGATTTTCATGAACAAGTTGCAAAAGCTAGAGGATTGGAGTGATTAAGATTAAGATTAATCAAGATTTGATTAGTTTAAAAGGAGGGAGATTAGTTTAATGTGACATTTAACTTAAATATTTGGATTTATTTAAATTAAATGAGAAGATAAAGAACATTAAAGATTTAATTAAATAAATTTGATCTATTCAATTAAATGGAGAACTTTAGAAGATTAATTAAATAAAATTGATTTATTTAATTAAAGAGATGACTTTATGAGATTAATTAAACAAAATTGATTTATTTAATTACAAAGAAGAATATGATTGAATCAAATAGAATGATATATTTAATTAGATAAAGTTGATTTATCTAATTAGAAGGGGAAATATGATTTAATTAAATAAAGATTGATTTATTTAATTTAAAGAGGAAAAATGATGAATTTTAATCAAATAAAGATTATTCAATTAAAATGGTTAGTAGAGGGATAATTAAGGATGAATTGAAATTAGTGAATCCAGATTAAATGCATGTATATTTTACATCTCTACATTTTTCCCCTCTTTGAAGCAATGTACCTACTGCGTTAGTTCAAACAATAATCTTCTCGCAATCAAATTTCAAAAAACTTCTAATTTTTTTGGATGCCCCAGCGGAAAGAAGTATACTGGTACACTACCCCCTTGAGAGATCGAGCAAAAAGTTTGATTTGAGGGTCAATCTCGCGACTAAGAGGTTCAAGATGGGTGTATGAATAACATGATGATGATCTGCAAATGATATGGTTTTAAGATGCTTAGAATAACCAATCTATATTATCCTAAACAACTTAAATGACGATGCAATGCATGTGAGATGGATGAGATGGATGATGCCTATATGGTTATGCAATGGATTTTTTATGCAAATGTATGGTTTATGAGATGCTTAGACTAAAAGATCTATATTATGATGGAAATGCAATGTATGTGAAATGATTGATGTTTCCTATTATGATATGATTGATATGTAGTATGCTAATGTTTTGTGGATGCAAGATGAATGTATTGGTGATGATGATTAACTATCATGGTACCATGTTAGTGCATAAAGAAGAAAGAAGAAATGAGATGAAGACAAGAGGATCCAACAAGTCCATGATCTATGAGACTTTATTAGAGATGATGATGATGATGGTTTTCTTATCAGGTATTGGGATTTTAAAATGGCTACTTACCTTATGTTTGATAACACGCATAGGCATGATGCATCAAGGTATAAAGAACCAAGATGGCGTTGCACCTAGTGTGATGGACTTTGACTCAACAAATAGATAGGAGTACTTTTGTTCACACCTGGCATACAAAAACTTATTCAGAATACAGTTCAGATATTCCAAACATCTCAGACTAAAAAATAGAAAGGAAAGCCTTCCTATGTAGTCAATAAGACACCTAAAACATCCTCCCTACAGACCAAACAAAGAACACATGACCGAGGTTATATTACAAGAACATCGAACAAGCACAACAAATAAAAAGATAATGATCATTGCCCCATTCCTTTCTTTCTAAGCCTCTTCAGTTGGGAGATCATCGAGAGGTCATTTTTTCATCTCTCATATCTTAGGAAATCTTAGCATCTTAGCTTCTTGACATTTTGATATTTAGTCAATTTATATTTGCTTACTAGTGCATAGTGCATAGTTTAGCATTTCATTCGAATCCTTCAACACTTGTTTGGTCTTGGCATTGTCAAAGATTGCTCACATTAAATTTGAGAGCACATCATATTTTCAATAAGTTGAGAAGGTATAATGGAGGTCAACCATGGAGAATTAAGACGTTTGGGTGAGATCATTCATTTGTTTTCATTTATTTTCCTTTGCACTCTATTATTGCTTTGGGTTTTTATTTATTATGATATAATCATGCTAACTTGAATATTTCCCTTAGTTACATTGGTGAACCTAACGTGAACCTTACAATTTTGTAGAGAAATTCATTTGTATTCTTGTTTTTTTTTTTTTTGCAAGTTACAGCCAAGAATTCACACAAAATCCCGTCATCTTCTTTTGAGCATAGAAAAATAGGAAAATAAAATATTAAAAAATGATTATCTATATTTTTTATGCCTCTCTCTTACCTTTCTAGAACTTCAAACGGTTTAAAATTTTGTTAAGATTTGAGAAAGTTATGGCCATTTTAGTATTTGCTACTTTTTAAATTTAGCTTTTAAAACCCATGTTTTATTTTGTCTATAACAATTTTTTTGTGTATAATCTTGGAAAAATACTTTATGGGTTTTGAAGGTATGAGTTTTAGCTTTCCGAAACTTCAAACGATTTAAAATTTTGTTAAGTTTTGAGAAAGTTATCGCTGTTTTAATTTTCTGTTGTCATTAAACTTTTCTTTTGAGTTACTAATCTCTTGTTTTCAACATGTGGCACAACTTGGAGGGAGTCTAAAAAACTATTTCTGTAGAAACAAAAATTGAGTTTTTCATTTCTTTAGGCATAATCAATTTTGTTTGCTTTCAACAACAACAACAAATTGTATTTACACTCATGAGGATAAAATGAACCACAATTTGCATGTCACTCATTTGGTGTTAAAATGAACAATAAATTGTATATTTCATTCATGGGCTTAAAATGAACACAATTTGCATGCACACTCATTGGTTAAAATGAACATGCATTTCATGTCATACACTTAAATGAACACAATTTGCATGCACACTCATTGTTTAAAATAAACATGCATTTCATATCATTAGCTTAGAATGAACTTTGTCTTTCACATTTCAAGTTAAACTTTTAAAAAGAATAAAGTGTCTTGTGTGTCCTCCTCACATTATCATTCGATAACTAAAATTTACAAGTGTCTACAAATTTTGTCACCTTGATGCAATAATCGAAGTATCCTCTCCCCTTGCACATTCATGTGATCATGGGTGTAAGAGAAACGATTATTGCCTCTAGAACTTGGGTCTGCCTTGGTGGGAAAAAATACTCACCCCAAGGCAACTCAGACTGGCAACAGAGCTCTTTGGCCGAGCTACCCCTGACTGGTATATAAATGTGAATCCTAAGGGAAATCCTAAGATTACGAGTGCAGATGTGTCATACAAAAAAAGTAGTACTCCCCAAAACCCTATTGAGTGTAACCTCTTCAGGCTGGAGTGCCTCCTGAACAGAGTTTAATCTTTTTCCCCATGTATGGCCACTCGAATAGGGGTCCTAAATTAAACACCTTTGTGTAGTAGCCAAAAACCTTATATTTTCTAGCGCAACAGTAGTCGTTGGGAAGATATCCACATCTTCACAGTCTTTAGTAGAGGTGATCAATCTGCCATGGGAGTTTCATGGGGGTTGGAAGCTTGGTTGGCCTGAGAAGAGAGTGCACTGTAAGAGGGAGCTCGTGCAGCCAAGCTTCTGGATTTACATGCTAAGGATATGTGGCTGGGGAAACCCACATGGAATCTAGCAGATATTGCCATGGCCTAACCATAGGATTGTGCTTGTCTTCTTTATGATTGTTTACACACTCAAAATATTATGCTTGCTAAGTGTTTTCTGGACATTCAAACAAACAAACATCACTTACAGATCTGGAAACAAATAGTCAACCTCAAACAAATCATATTTTTTGATCAAAACTACAAAAAAATTGGAATTTTTGCATTTGACACCACATTTGTCGTGACACATTCACTCAGTTGCACTGCATTTGCTTATTTTGTGCCACATTTGCTAAGTTCAGTACCGCAATCGCTCTATTTCATCGCATACGCTTGCTCAAATGTTGCATCTTCCTATTTTGCAACACATTTGCTAAGTTATGCACCGCAACTGCTCTGTTGAACCACATACACTTGCTCAAACGCCACATCTACCTATTTTGCAATGCATTTGCTAAGTTTTGCACTGCAACCGCTCTATTGAACCACATTTGCTTGTTCAAATGCTGCATTTTCTTATCTTGTGACACATTCACTACATTTCAACGCATTTGAAGCCTAAAACAACACAATTTCCTGTGACCTCAAAAAACATTATCACTGTAAAAAACCCAAGGCTAAAAAATTGCAAACATATTCCAAACATCTTTTTCTACAGTCTTTGTCAACAACCAAATCAAGAATTGCTCAAATTCCTCTATCCTTGTATTTTAGGTTACAATTTTAGTTTTCCATAGGTCTATCATTGCACTTCCTTAATTGCATCCTTAGGATTTACTGTCATTTTAGGGCCTCATTTTGCAGATTTTAGGATAGGAATCCCTACCATTCTTTGTCAAATCTTTGCCTTCAAAATTAAATTGCCATTGGACTTAAATAAAATCACCTCTATTAGTCTTTGTCCTTTTGTGAGCCACTTCCAACTCAAAATTCTAGTGTGGAAACCTCACATTGTCATTTTGTCATCTTGTCATTTAGTCCTTCAAACAAGTCCCTTGACAATCCAAATTTAGACATTGATCAAACTTTGAATGGTTAGTAAGTATTTCCATAATTCTACCAAAATTGATTGCACCTTAGAGTTCCCTTAGACCTTGCATTTTGTATTTTAGTCTTCCATCATTCATTTTGGTCCTCATTATCACTTTGCATTTGACATCCTCTTTAAACAAAATCATGCCACCCACCACCATGTCTTCCATTCAACAAACCCTTGATATGCTTGCTAGTCAAGTTGAATACCAGTTACTCTGTAAAGGTCAATACCAACAAGCCTTAGACTTTAAGCGACAATTCTTCCAATCCAAAAATCAATGCCCTTCTTACCAACAATCCATAAGTCATAGTCCTCCATCTATCTACCCTCACCATCAACAGTCACTTAACACAAATCCTGCCATTAATTCAAAACAAACATCCACTTATGGTCCTTATCCTAGCTTTGACAAGGGAAACCAACCATCTACCAACTCATGTCAAGTCCCCCCATCATACCATATCGATCTAGTCCAGGTCTCCATGTTATATCCTAGTCCTTCACCAACCAATCCAGTCAAAGTCCCCATGACCTATCCTAGTCCTTCATCCACCAACCCCATCCAAGTCTCCATTTCTTATCCTAGTCCTCCATCCATCAATCCTTTCCAAGTCACTACCTCACAAGCCACATTTAGTCATGAAAATTCTATCATTGTCCATAGTCAAATCCCATTTTCTAAACTTGAGGATACATGTCAAAATGAAAGTCCAAAGCATGACATATCATAACATCACCTTCATGTCAAGATCAAGGTAGTCCATCCCATGACCCTATCTTAAAGTCCATTCAAGAAGTCCTTCAAGACAATCATGACATCCAAAACACACCTATCCTTGAAAATGATTTTATTCCCAATTATATCATCCATGACAACCCCCTCCTTGAACAAGACCCTACCATTGACCAAGAAGTCCAAAATGATCAACTCCTTGACCTTTACGCCATTCATGATCAAAAACTTGATGACCCTATTTAGCCCCCGACTAGCGACACTTTCCAAAATGAGACACTTGCCTCCATGGGACACATAGACAATATTCCTCCAGAGTAAGAGTCTTCCACTATGGACATATTAGCAAATGATCAAGCTATAGCCGAATTCACTGGACTCTATGTCACTGACCATAATGATGGATTCGACATCGACTTGGAAGCACCAATAGAATCATTTGAACCTAACATGTCACAAGATCAGACCAAGGACATTACTCAGAAATATGTCCAACATGACAATAAAGCTAAGACATCCTATTAACTAGGATCATCTACCTTCATCAAAGTAGGCTTTCTCGCAGACGAGAACATTCCAAGTAACAGTTTCCACATACATAATGATGGGTTAGAATCTTGCTTTCAAAATGATAAATACCCCATCGCAAACAAAATCTGTCAAAGCATGCAGTATCAAGGCAAGGAACTAGGCATACATGAGCAAGGCATTCGAGAACCAATACAAATCCAAGAAAATTATAGACATCAAGGTCTTGGCTATTCTTTAGTCAACAAATCAAACGATGTTAGTGATTCCTCCTCGATATTGAGGGAAACTTTATTAGATATAAATGTCAAAATGGAGTCCCTAATTGATCCTTGTCAAAAGATTGCTGCCAACACCTCTTTTGTCCACACCATAAACTGTCATTCTCAACATCTTAAACCCTCCCTTTGGAACCAACAAAAACAAAAGTCTTACAAAGTCAACAATCAAATGTCAAAAGCCATTGAATCAAATGAAAAGACAAGTGGACAAATGAAGTTAATATGGATCTCAAAGACAAGCGGATCAAGCAAAGAAAATATGTCAAAAGAAAAAGTCAATCACAATGTGGAGCCACAAGACAAGAGGACTCCCACATATAACACATGTCCACCTCCTTCAAAATGGTCATCAAGCAATACATCTAAAGGTGTTGGTTCCAAACGCCATCCCTCCAAAATCTGTCATCCACCATAGCAAGTTTGGAAAATAAAAAAGTGATTCATCCAAATGTCTAAACAACTTTTCCATGTCTACCATCATTTTTCGTAATCCTACATCTCACCTAAAGTCCAAAAATCCCACATCACACATCTGTCACATCTTGGCAGCAACTCTTTATCACAAGGACTCTCATGGTAGTCTATCACGATGTGCATATTTTGATAAGGCCAACTCTAGTATCAGAAAGGACCACGATGACATCAAACAGTTATATGCAAGCGCTATGATCCTAACAAAGCAACTACTTCAGAAAGGAAATTATTGGCATATGATGGCACTGGTCTCTAAATCAGCACCATCAGTGGATTTAGAACAATCAGTAGTCATCGGTTAAAACATCAAGGCTGTCCAAAAATACAAAAATACAAAAAAAAAAATCAAAAGATACAAAAAGACAAAAAAATCATCACCCTAATGAAAACCTGGCAAACAAGTGTCTTGGTGACATCAAGAAAATAAAAAAATAAAAAAAGTGACAAAAATAGTAAAGAGACACTTTTTGTCCAATAGTAAAAACTTGGAAAACAGGCGCTCTAGATAAGTACCATGATGAAAACCTAGAAAACAGGCATCATGTGTAAAATAAATTGTCTATGTGGAGTTTTACACTTGGTGGCAAGTCATCTCATTTCCCATGCCTTCCTCATGACATTGATATCCATCCATTCAATCCATATCATTCCTTTCCACTTTCCCACCTACCTTGGTCTTGACATAAACATGTAAACATTAATCATGCTTTGGAAAACTCTTGTCATGTCTATCCTTTGGTCATGCACTATTCATGAAATGTCATGTCATCACTTTCATAACCTCATTATCCTTATGCGACATAGTCCTTGAAAATCATATGACAAATCCCTTAGTCTCATGTCTCCCATCCTTTACCAAGGCCACCTATCATTCTCTCATGTCTGTCACCTACCTTGGCTTTCCCTTGTCAAACGGTCTAAGGATACTCCATCACTCCATCATCCCAACCAAGTCATTCCAAATGCAACGAGTCTAATCCATACAAGCACATTATCCAAAACATTACCTGACTTTGTTCCTGGCCTAGCTGCAAACCTTAATCCTTTCATCACATTATCGTCATCCTCACATTGTTTTGAGATGTGTCCTTCCCACGTCAAACAATGTTGTCATCACCTGTCAATTGGTATTCAGCTTGACTAGGGGCACAATCATGTATGTCCTTGGATTCTCATGCATAGGAATCATTCACATGCATTTGTCACAATCCTCATAAAACATCAAACATCATAAAAATTTCAAAAAGACAAAAAAAAATTATAAAATGACAAAATCCAAAAATATTAGAAAAAAGTCTTGAAAAAATATCTAAAAATCATAAAATGTCAAAAATCCTAAGAAACCAAAATATGTCCAAAACACAAAAAACATCCAAATAACTGTCAAAAATCCCAAAAATAGAGTCATAACTCATCAAGTCAGTCATGTCAGTTAGTCTTTGTCATTGTCGAACTACATTGTCTCTGTACATTTTCTACGTAGGCAAGACTCATCTATGAGTCCTCAAGACATTAGGTTAGTCCTCTTAGGTTTTTCAACATGAAATCATGATTCAATCTTTGGTCATCAAGACAAAGTCATTGGTCATGTTGAACTATGAGGTCTCTGAGTGTATGACATAGGCAAGGCCATCTATCAATGAGCCCCCGAGGCTGCACTAGGTCAGTCCATTAGGTTTCATGGCACTACACTTCACACACATCAAAATGTCTTCAAGTCAAACAAGTCATTTCAAAACAAGCAAAACTCTTAAAAAAAACTCTAGCAATTCCTTAATAAACATGACAATCACATCAGCATGTCAACATCAACATGTAGTCAACACAAGTCAATTTAGTCAACTTCAGTCAAATGTAGTCAAAACAAGTCAAATTATCATAACCAGTCAAACTGTCAACTCTTGGCTATTCTTCAAATGTGTCTTTCTGAAGAACAACCTTTGTCATTTATGCCTTAGGATGTGTCCTTCCTAGGCATCGTCACTGTCATCTGGAATTTTGATAGATCCTCTTGACATTTAAGGGATCGATCCTCTCGACATCAACATCATTCAGGATGTGTCCTTCCTGAATTTGGCAATCTTTAGCATTCGTCATCTCGGCATCGTCAAAACCTTGACACCTAGCATCTCGACATTTAAAACACTCAACATTCAGACACACTTGGCAAACAATTGGAAAACATATCTTGGCATTGTGTCTTTCATTTTTCATCATGTTACTAGTTTCTCCATGATGTCCTAACAATAGGATTTAGAGAAGCAACGACGTATCATGATGATTGTCTTATTTTGTCTTTTTTT